>MJUU01024175.1:113551-136178 GCA_002080025.1 Modiolus philippinarum
AAAAAAAAAAAAAAACAAAAAAACAAAAAAAAAACCAATATGACAATAAATATCAATATTCACGTCTTGTTCTGACTTACATATCCGACTACTTTTTTTGTTTTTAATTCTGAGCCTTATCATGTGAAGAGTTTCATGTTTTTGGGTGAGATTCAAAACAAAACTAAAGCTTTTTTTTCTTATAAGTTTCATGTCTTTCACCATGTTACTTGAACGCTTCATTTTGGAGTCAAATTTTAGGTCGTTCACCTTTAACTTGAAGAAAAGTTCAATAATATTTTCACGCATTGCAATAGATAAATGAAATGCTTGTATAATGTTGCATAAATGCACACCTATTTCGAATTTCACATCATTTTATTTTACAAACCGTATTCACTTTTTGATATAAAATCCAGGCTGCGACACTAATCTATATTTACTTTTTAACCGTCACGGCTACGTATGGCTATGGCTTATTTTTTCCATACTGAACTATAAAATATATTTTGACTCTGCAAATATAAGTTTTCCGAGTGAAAAATTGAAAGTTACAAAAAATTAAAACAAAGGCGGGAATATTAAAATTGTTCCACATTGGACGGAACTTTACAGAAAGGTTGTCTTACATTTGCCTTAAAGTCTTCAAATTATCCAGAGTAACCGTTACCATGAAAACTTGCAAAAAGGTGGGAAAAAATCGCTGAAGTTAGAATTCATTGAGGCTGAAATGTTGTCTAACATTTAACATTAATTTAGATAAATAATGACAAAGTATTGAGTAAATGCAGATGAGACAAAGTCTCTACAAACACTTGGCAAAACCAAGACTTTATTATTGTTCTAATATGGGTGTTCATTAGGAAGACCTTTTGCGTCAACATTGTTATACAGTTGTTAGTCGTTTTTTCCTGAATTTATTCTATTTACCTTTAGCTTGTGTTAATAGTTTTTTCTTCTTCTTCCCTTTGAAGCAATAATTGCTGACGTAGTGTGGAATTTTTCATTCTTTATTTTATAGTAGGACATTTTTATCTTTTTTTTTTGATAACAGTACATGATTCATGTACTTATTAATACCTTTTAACGCAGTTATCTTTACAATTTTAATGTATTTGTGTATTTTAACTTCATGTTTATCTTTTTTATTTGTTCTTTTGCTTTTGCACTTCTATGTTGAGTTTTGGTGCAAAAAAAAAAAAAAAAATGTCAAGATAAAATTCAAAATGTATAGAAACCAATATATATATCTTATTTTCAATGCAATAATACATTTTACAAATTTTCTCTATCCCCAAAAAGTTTTAATGATTCTAAAGTCAGCACATTGCTGGATCAAATACGATGTCAATATCAATAAAATACTATTAGAATAAAATGTTTCTGAGCTTGCCATGAACTATTTACACCCAATAAAGTTATATTACTTGCTTCAGTTTTGTTCATTTATACATTATATTAAGAATAAGTTAAGAAAGGAATAAAATATTCTGCATTTATCCATAAACATTTCTTCAAATTTAAAGCTTTTTTCGACATCTTGCTTTTATTGTTGTTCACATTCTTAAGTCTTTATGTTATACACCTTTTCAACTGTCTTAATGCATTACATATATATGATATTTTTTGACAAAGAAAAACAAGAATATATATATCGCACACAAAGAAGTCACTTCGCTCAAACCAACATAACTCATTTCTTTTCGTTTAATTAGCATTTAGATCATTATTCAAATTCAGACGTTTTCAGAGGGAGCATTCAAGTAACCAGTTTACGACTGTAGACCGGTTTGAGGTAAGTTCAACATCAAAAAGGTCTTCCATCGAAGAATAATGTAAACAATTTTTGAGGATTTATCAATTTTCCTTTCACAAATACATATTGATGACAGGATACACATGAAGACACACGTTAGCTGTCCTCTTTAAGTTACAACATTTACTTTTCAACTGCAAAGTTTCAAATAACAAAATACCGAAGTTACTGATAATATATTTTCTGCATATGTTCATTTCGACAACTTATGTCTCATCAGTGCATATTTAACCAAATCATTTGGAAGTCCATTAATCGAAAAATGTGTAAAAAATAACCAAAACGATCTAAATAGGAAAGCAAAATTCAGCTAAGGACAGAGCTTAGCTTGAGGGAGATATTCCTTAATTTTAAACAAATTTTGGTAAAATTTAAATATTGCTAGTTTCAATGAAGTCGGTTTTCGGGTCAGCACCGAAGTACTGACTACCAGGTTGGTGAATACCCTCGAGGATTAACTGTCCAACAGCAGAGGCGTCGGCCCAGTGGTAATAAATAACAAAATACTGAAGTTACTGTTAATATATTTTCTGCATATGCGCATTTCGACAACTTATGTCTCATCAGTGCAGATTAAACCAAATCATTTGGAAGTCCATTAATCGAAAAACGTGTTAAAGCTGATAGAAAAACAAATAACCAAAAGGATCTAAATAGGAAATTCTAAGGTCAAAGGCAAATTTAATTTATACTAGCTAGCACAGTAAAGATTCATATTCGATAACTCTATGAAATAAATACTATTTAATTTGAGTTGAATTGAAAAGTTTTATCTGAATAGGAAGACTTCAGAACAAGCATGATACCATATCTTAAACTTGAAAACATTATGTGTCAAAATTTCTCTTGCCGATGCCACTGCTGGTGGACTGTTAGTCCCCGAGGGTATTCATCAAGCCAGTAGCCAGTACTTGCTGACCCGAAGACCGATTTTATTTAAAAACTACCAATATCTAAATTAAGAAAATTTTATTAAACCTAAGGAGTATATCCCTCACTCATAGCTCTGCCTTAGCTGATTTTGGCTTTCCTTTTTTGCTTTTATTGCTAGTTTGTTCTCTATAAGTGGAAAAGCCAGATTTAAAACATATTACGGTTTATGGATTTCCAAATGTTATGATTTTTATTTGCACTGAAGAGACATAAGTTGTCCAAATGCGCATATGCATGAATATGATTTTACCGTAACTTCGGTACTTTGTTATTTATTCCATCTGAACTAATTCAAAATAGGCGTTTTATCGTTTATATTGTTTCGAGCCGTTTAAGAATAACAGTGATTTTCCCCTTTTACGTAGTATTGGTTAACCCCCCATTGGCAACCTATTGGCAAATAGATCGATTATGCTATAACTGAATTTTCTACCAATAGGAGCGATTAATTTTTGAAATATGGACTTTTGTGGTAACTGCACATGTTAATTCATTATGTATCAAGAGTTGTCGCGCGTTGGTCGAATTTTCTCAATTGTTGCTATCTTAATTGATATTGCTACTTCTCTTATGATGCCCGATTATCATCTATTCCTTGCACGGATAGTTATTTGTGGTACACAACGAGACTTTGAAGCTGGAGTTCGATATGAACTTGTTGAATCGCCTTTACAGGAATTTCATTGGTAGAGCGCCAAGTAATAACACACCACACGTGATGTGCTATTACTTTTTCGACGTTTCTATTA
Source organism: Modiolus philippinarum (assembly GCA_002080025.1). Classification (NCBI taxonomy): domain Eukaryota; kingdom Metazoa; phylum Mollusca; class Bivalvia; order Mytilida; family Modiolidae; genus Modiolus; species Modiolus philippinarum. Next base: position 117,029 of record MJUU01024175.1, read on the forward strand.
GACAACTTTGAAATCTCGTTTGCCGTGATTAACATTACCTAGCAACGGTGTTAAACAGCAGTTCAGCACTGAATATTCAGTGCATTTATTAATGAAAATCATAAGAGAAATAGTTTTAACAACTCGAAAGAATTGTATATCGCTGGATATCAACTCTCGTTATGTAATTTCAAATATAATAATAAACTCGCCAAATGCTCGTATATTATATTTTGAAATTGCATAACTGTAGTTGATATCCATCGCTATACAATTCTTTCTCGTTATGAAAGCTGTAATTATACTTGCTTTTGCTTTTTCTTGAAAGTCTTAATTAGTGGCCAGAGCGCTGAAAATCCAAGTCATTTAAAACGTTTTTTCCAATAAATAAATACCGGAATTTGACAAAATGAAACTATTTAATGAAGTTAAGATATCCTTAACCTGAAATTTTTGGAATTTTCAAATTTAATTTCTGATTATTGAAGCAGATAAGTATCTTTTTGCATCGTTATCTTCATTGAATTCGAACATTCAATTTTTTTTCGTTGGAGTACGTACAACCTATTATAATCTATCTAACCGTTGGAAATATGATATATGGATTAGAATGGAACTACGTGCGATCCGTTATAACACCCTTTTGAGCATGACTCTTCGTGAAAACTTCACAAAATAGAAGTAATTAATTATTTCACAGATTTCTGTAATGTGAAAGACCGTGATACGTGATTTTATAAATTTATTGGCTGGATAACATGAAAGAAGGTCAAGTTAAATTGACAGAAGTTGTCATCAAACTCTGCAAAAATTTAAACCGAATAATCCAGTCGTTATATTCCTATCACTACGATCGCTACATTAACCTCGAAGAATGGGATACGGAGAGGTATTGAATTATTCGAGTTAGTAAAATTTTCTAATTTTTAATTCAAACAGAAGTTGCATTTATAACGGAAATATATGACGCTTTAAAACAAAATTTGAATGTTTTAATCTTCAAAAGTCATGTTTTGGTGAGAATCTTTTCCAAATAGTAATTTTACCGTGACTTCTTGGTGACGCATAACAAGACTTAAAGACCCTATTAACCTGTCAGCTTGATGACGTTGCGAAAAATGTGGATAACGCAAGGTGCTTTATTAAAAAAAACAACATAATTTGTCTAGAAAAAAGGCCAACTAGAAAACATTATTTAAATGTCAAAAAGAGAGGCAGATGGCTAAATTGTACGGCAAAATGATTTTAATTTCTATTTTCAAATGAAAAATAGCTCAGACGAAACAATTTTTAACGGCAATGTGCTTTTTATTTTCGTTTTCGTCATTTGTTCGAATCTGTGATAATTTTACACCCGGAGATTACTTTTCATGAAAAGCGTAAAAATTGAAGTTTGATGCATATAAAATGACTATGGTAACAGATTACAGTTTAGTTTAATTATATTTTATTGCTCAAAGACAAAAGAATTGGACACAAGTTATATCAACTTATATCATTGTCAAAGAGGAGAATTTCAATATTTTTATTAATAGCATCGAGACCCGCAAATAAGGTTATTCTTTGGTTCAAATACATGGGACATTCAAAGAAAAAAAAATAAAAAAATAAAAAGATTACAGTTATAATATGAGGGAGCGAAAATTACTTTTTTTGTTTATTGTACACGTATGAAGATATTCTCATAATGTTGCAATGTATATTTATTTACTTGTTTACTATACTTTTAGAATAATTAATTATGCAAAAGTCATTTACATTAAAAATTACATTTCTTGGCATTGTTAAGAAAAGTTCTTTTGACTGGCGTGGATAGCACCGTGATCATTTTTTACTGGGAAGTTAATTGGTCAAAAGGCGTGGCATTGCAGTATGACTGACATCTTTAATCGCGTGGCATATAGGATACTCAATTTTCACATCTTAAAATATTTTTTTGTTTTCCTTTGATTTTTGGTAAGATAAAACCTTTATTCTGGGACTATATTAGTCCCAGCTTTACTTAACAGTCATTTCGGAAAATGCTATTTAATATGACCATCCGTAACGAATCTAGTTTGATTGACGGATAAAAACTTAATACCAAAGTAACTTTCAATTTAGTTGATGCATATATCCATTTCGACAACTTGTGTCTCTTCAGTGGAGATCAAATTAAAACAATTGGAAGACCATTAACCAAACATTTGTAAAATCTGATAGAGAACAGGTTTCTTAAAGGGTCTAATTGAAGTGTAAAAATCAGCTTAGGATAGAGCTATACACGATTTAGGTACTCCTTAGTTTTAAACATTTTTTTTTAAAATTCAGATATTGCAAATTTCCAAATAAAATAATAAAAGTTTTTTGCGTCAATGTTAAAAAACTGCATATTAAATCATTCAATGAAAATGGGAGAGGGAAATTGGAGACACGAGTACAGTAAAAAAATGCGTTTATACATTTTAAAAATATACCTCTATCCTCAAAAAAGTTTTAATGCTTATAAAGTCAGCAAATTGCTGGATTAGCTAAATATCAATAAAATTCTATTACAGTTAAAATGTTTCTGAGCTTGTGAACTATTTACACCCGATTAAGTAATATTAGTCGCTTCAGTCCTCGCTCATTTATACATTATGTTCACAATAAGTTAAGAAAGGCATAAAATATTCTACATTTATCCATAAACATTTCCTCAAATTCAAAGCTTTTTTCGACATCTTGCTTTCATTGTTGCTCACATTCTTAAGTCTTTATGTTATACATCTTTTTAGCTGTCTTAATGCATTACATATATATGACATTTTTTTTTCATAAAGAAAAAGAAGAATATATATATCGCACACAAAGAAGTCACTTCGCTCAAACCAACCTAACTCATTTCTTTTCGTTTAAATAACAGTTCATTAATATTATTATTCAAATTCAGACGTTTCAAGTACTCTAGCAGTTTACGACTGTAGACCGGTTTGAGGCAAGTTCAACATCAAATAGGTCTTCCGACGAAGAATGATGTAAAAAAAGTTTGATTATTTATCATTTTTCTTTTCACAAAAATACATATTGATGACAGTGTACATGAAGACATACGTTAGCTGTCCTCTTTAGATTATAACTTATACTTTTCAACTGCAAAGTTTCAAATAGATTCGTAGGTGAAAGGCAATTTAAACTTACACTGTTTTTTTGCATTTTCTTGAAATCTTAATTAGTGGTCAAAGCGCTGTAACTCGCAAGTAATATTGAACTTTTTTCCGTAGCTCTTAATAGGACTGGTAAATGTGAATGAATAAATACCGGAATTGGACAAAATATAATTATTTAATGATATTAAATTATCCTTAACTTGAAACATTTGGAGATTTAAAATTTAATTTCTGATTATTGAAGCAAATAACTATCTTTTTGCATTGTTATTTTCATTGAATTTGAATATTCACTTTTTCATTTGAGTACCTACAACCTTTTATAACAAATGTGTATTGAAGAGACATTGTCGTAATGTGCATATACAGAAAACAAAAATTAACAGTAAGTTCGGATTTTGTTATCCAGCAGCATCTATCTAACCGTTGTACGTATAATTTAGGGACAAATGGAACTCCGTGCGATCCGTGGAAAAAAAAAAGCTTTTTTTAGCATGATTCTTTGTGAAAACTTCACAAAAATAGACGTAATTCATTATTTCACAGATTCCTGTATGTGAAAACCGTGATACGTGATTTTATAAATTTATTGGCTTGATTACATGAAAGAAGGCATCTTCCAACCCTTACTGTAGTCAAGTTAACTTGACAGAAGTTGTCGTCAAACTCGTAGAATCAGGGTCTGCAAAAATTTACACCGAATAATCCAGTTGTTATATTCCCATCACTACGATCGCTACATTAACCTCGAAGAAAGCGGGAATCCGATACGGAGAGGTATTGAATTATTCGAGTTAGTAAAAATTTCTAATATTTAATTGAAACCAGAAGTTGCATTTATGACGCTTCAAACAAAATTTGAATGTTTTAATCTTCAAAAGTCATGTTTTGGTAAGAACTTTTCCAAATAGTAATTTTACCGTGACTTCTTGGTGACGCATAACAAGACTTAAAGACCCTATTAACCAGTCAGCTTGATGACGTTGCGAAAAATGTGGATAACGCAAGGTGCATTATTAAAAAAAAAAAAAAAAAAAAAAAAAAAAAAAANCCAAGTAGAAAACTATATTTAAATGTCAAAAAGAGAGGCAGATGGCTGAATTGTACGGCAAAATGATTTTTATTTCTATTTTCATATGGAAAATAGCTCAGACGAAACAATTTTTAACGGCAATGCGCTTTTTATTTTCGTTTTCATCACATGTTTTAATCTGTGATAATTTTACACCCGGAGATTACTTTTCCATAAATAGCGTAAAAATTGAAGTTTGATGCAGAGATAAAATGACTATGGTAACAGGTTACAGTTTAGTTTAATAATATTTTATTGCTCACAGACAAAAGGATTGGACACAAGTTATATCAAGTTATATTTGTACTCTCCTTACAAAGTATACACATACAATATTGACAGCAAAGCATACACACATAACATAATACAATTGATATATTTCAGTGAAAATACTAAAATATAATTAACAAATACATAACCAAGGAGGCTGACTTGCAATCAAAACCTTCAAGTTTGCTTTATATATTGTCGAACTTTTCCAAATATGAACGAATTATATTGGTCTTCACGATCATCATTGCCAAAGAGGAGAATTTCAATATTTTTATCAATATCATCGAGACCCGCAAATAAGGTTATTTTTTGGTTCAAATACAAGGGACATTCAACAACACACACACACACACACACACACAAAAAAACCAAAAAAAAAAAAAAAAAAAAAAAAATGAAAAGATTACAGTCATAATATGAGGTAGCTAAAATTACTGTTTGTTTATTGTACACATATGTAGATATATTCTCATGATGTTGCAATGTATATTCATTTACTTATGTACTATACTTTTCATAAGATTGATTTTCATTAAAACAGATATCTCTTGGCATTGTTATGAAAAGTTCTTTTGACTGGCGAGATAGCACTGTGGTGATTTTTTAATGGGAAGTTGATTGGTCAAAAGGCGTGTCATTTCAGTATGACTGAAATTTTTAATCGCGTTGTATATAATGGGTACACAATTTTCGGATTTTAAAATATCTTTTTCTTTGATTTTTGGTATGATAAAACCTTTATTTAACAGTCATTTCGGGAAATGCTATTTTATTTGACCATCCGAAACCCATCTAGTTTGATTGACGGATAAAAACGTAATACCAAAGTAACTTTTAATTTAGTTTCTGCATATGGCTATTTCGACAACTTATATCTCTTCAGTGCAGATCAAATCAAAACATTTGGACGACCATAAACCAAACATTTGAAAAATCTGAAAGAGAACAGATTTCTTAAGGATGTTCGCTGGTCAACTTTAAAATATCAAGGATTTCAATGAAATGTAATTTTTTGTTAGAAAATTGAAAAGGAAGTAATCTAAGCCAAAAAATTCGATAGGTTACCAATGAAATTCTTGAGATACAAGTGTTACAAAAATGGCGGGGAAACTGAACTACTCTGCATTTTTTATAGGTTTAATATGAGGAATGTATTTCCAATAATGAATGTGACAAAATAACACCAGCTGAATAAAATTTTGTCAGAATTCTCCAAAAGGTGTGGAAAATGAAACTATGGGAAAAAATTAGGGGGTCACCGGGCAAAAAATTATTAAGTTTTTAAATGGATAAAACCAGAGAAGTCCGAAAATCTGACAGAAATACATAAACATGACAAGCGAACATCCTTAAAGGGTCTAATTGAAGCGCAAAATCAGCTTAGGACAGAGCTATGCAAGATAGAGGTACTCCTTAGTTTAAAACACATTTTTCTTAAATTAAGATATTGCAAATTTTCAAATAAAATTAAAAGTCTTTTTGCGTCAATGATGTTAAATAACTGCATATTAAATCATTCAATGGAAATGGGGAGGGAAATCGGAGACACGAGTACAGTAAACTTGTCATTATTTAAAATTATTGATATACAATAATTCAAATTGCTTACAACATTCATGATCCATAACACAATCTCATTAAATATCTTAAAAAATTGAAGAAACTTCAAATGGCTATAAATATGAAAAACAGCTTCAATATCCACGTCACGGTTATGGATGGATATAATTTTTTCATGATTTGAATATGAAATGTGTATTTTGATTAAGGGGACGACCATTTGATTCTGAGGGGGAGATTTTGTAAATAAACATTCTGTCCCTGAAAAAGTTGGAAATAAATAAGCTGGCCTGCACATTCAAGAAAATAAATAATCTGACCTTAGATTCATTGATACGATACGATTATGTTATTGAAAATAAAAAAAGATATTCTAGCCCGCAAAATTTTGAAAATAAATAATCTGGCTCGACCGAATTTGCCAGCCCCCCCCCCCTCGGAATCAAATGGTCGTCCCCTAATAGGTACTCGAATTGAATTCCATGACCATAACCGTGCAAGAAGAAAGTTATCCGTTCAAATAAAATGAAACTAACATTTAATCTAGAAACTTTTAGGTTATAGAAAACATTAAATAATCACATTTAGTCCATTTCGAGTTTTTGTTCATTTTTAGACCCAACGGAAAATTACTTGATTTTGTGGAGTTTGACATTGATTGCTTATTGTAGAATTTGCCGTGCACCAACGTGCATTCATGAAATTTATTTCTATTTTATTTGAAAAAAAAAATCGAAAAATAATTAAAGTTTGTTGACATAATATATTTGTTAAAGTACCTAAACTTAATCCATACTACTATGAACTTTGAAATAAAAATGCGAGCTATAAAGTATATGCACATGAAAAAATACGTGGTGGATTCAAGATGAAGAACAACAATAAAAGCGTTGTTCCATTGCTAAGTGTTATCATGTATTTGTAGAGACTTTGACTCATTTGCATTTACTCCATATCATTTCATTGTTAATGTAAATGTGACACACTAATGACAGGTTTAATTTTGTTCGACATCTTAATGTGAATAAACATTACGTATTAAAAATAACGAGATGGTAAAGAGTTATGGCCACTTTAACCTGATTTTTTTTCATTCCGCATACCAATTTTGAGAATTCTGTAAATCTTCTCCAAAAGAGTCTTAACATTTACATTATCATAACAAGATCAATTAAAATGTATTTCATATTTCTAGATAAAAGAATAAGTCACTGAACTTGCCACTTGAATGCTATTTTGACTGATTTTGTTCATTTTTGTAGGTTTTGTTAAAATTTTCCGGATAGCACCTTTAGAACCAAACTAAACTAACTGCAATTTCGAAGAGCAAATGTTTATGTATTTGCTAAAAAAAATGGTTTTGGTTCTCGATGTCCTTCGAGTATTATCATTTTTCCAAAAACTGTAAAAAGACTTAAATGGACACAAAAAGCTATTTACAGCCATTTTCGACTGCTAATATTTCAGAAAACTTAAACGTGTGGCATATATTAATTTTATTTCTTAGAAAAACACCATCAAGAGACCATCTCACAAGACTTTTGAAAACATTTGAGCATATTTTGAAAATGGCCCAACATAAGAACAAAACTCTCGGCTTAATTGCAATACCTCTTACCAAATAATGAAGACAAAAGTCAACGACAGTGAATGTTAGGAAACCAAAATAATTGAAGATTTGTATGGATCTTTGTTTTAATATGTAATGAAGTGATTTTAGTATATTTCCACCCCAATTTTTGTGCATAGCGCAATAACAGAGTAATTTGTGTGTTAAGCAAGATTATATTGTGTTTGATGCTACATAATGTCAAAACACCCCAAAACACCTGGCCAGACCAAAAATATCAGATGCATCCCATTCAGTCGTTTGCTACTTGCAGCAAATAGTGGACATATTTATTTCGTGTTACGTAAGACATTATATAAAATTTAACTATGGCCCGACCAATAAACGTCTTTCTTGCACGATCAGAAATTAGGGATTCTAAACAAGATTTTGAAGGTTGAGTTGTTAAGGTTGATTTACTGTCATTGTGTTGGTTTATCTTATAGCATTCATTCTTGTTGGTCGTGGTCAACGTAGCCAAGTAGTTTCGTTTCTCAACGGAACAAAACATCGACGTCACAAGCAAACGCCTTTCAGAAGGTAATACAGGATACAAAACTGCTGCAATTTTAAAGAAATTACTTCCAGAATTGCCGTAATTAACTGGAGGAGTGTCCAAAGTCATGCCTATTCCTGTTTGATAGGTAGATTTAACAGATGCGTATTAAATGTCCAGTTATCTGCGCGTAGTCCGTGTTGTAAATGAAACAAAGAGTATCAAGAGTTCTTAAAAATATATTAAAAAAACATGAATAGAGCGTTGCTTAACATCTAGCAATGAATTCCGCTCAAACCGGTGGTAGGGACCGCCTTAATCTTACTATGAGGTATAAGTAAAATTCATTGTTGAAGGCCTCATGGTGACTTCAAAATGAAGAACAACATGTATTGGTAGAGACTTTGTCTCATTTGTATTTACCCCATATCCATTCATTGTTAATTGTGATGATCAGCTGAAATTTTATATCACTGAACACAGAAAGTATTTCAAAATCACCTATACATCTAGCTAGTGGTAAACGTCGTAGGTCCTATAAATAAGCAATATTGAAAGATTTTTAGATACTTTTAGATAGATTTCCCAAAATACAAACAGATCTGTGTACACAATTTCATAAACATACTCATTATTTATGACAGTGCATAAATTCAGTTTGGCTTATCTCCCCTAGAACATAAACTGTGACGGATTAATTTGTACCAATGCTGGCACAGTTCATACAAAAGAAACAAAAATTGTTTTATTAAGTTTAAAGTTAATGTTAATACAGTTGTTAAATATACTTCCTCTGTTTTTATTTTTTATACTCATGTTTACAAATGTACTGGCAGGAATATTTACAGGCATAAACATGATAAAGGTAATGTGTTGCAATACATATTTTATTTCATATATATACAGATACAGGAGAGAAATATTTTTTTCCCTCTAGTTTTTTCTTCAAATTTAAATTTACAATATGGAAATATAAAATTCAAGGATGGAAACTAATATGGTACAAATTGTCTCCTGTAACTGTCAAGGTATAAATTCAATTGAAAAACGAAGAGATGTGTTTGACTATCTGAAATCAAAAAACTAAAATATATATTGTTTTCAGGATACTCACTTTAGTGAAACCGATGAACGGTTGATAATAAATCAGTGGGGAGGAGACTGCTTCTTTAGCTGATTTTCTTCAAACCAGAGGGGTGTTGCTATTCTATTTAATAATAATTTTGAATACAAGGTTTTTAGAACACGACATGATAATGATGGTAATATATTAGTATTAGATATTGAAATGAAAGTAAAAGGCTTATACTTGTTAATTTATATGGCCCAAATAATGACTCGCCAGACTTTTATGGGAAAATATGTGACTTAATGGATGATTTTGACAATAATTCTGTAATTGTCACTGGAGATTTAAATCTAGTCACTAGACACCTATAATTATCAGAATATTAATAATCTAAAGGCAAAGGAAAAAGTAACAGATATGTGTGAAAGCTATATTTTCATTGATCCTTTTAGGGAAATGTACCCTGATAAGAAACAGTTCACATGGCGTAAGCGAAACCCCTATAAACAAGCCATACTTGACTTTTTCTTAGTTTCCCAATGTTTATGATGTATATGCTATAACGTATGTGACACTCAAATATTAAATAGCTATAGGTCTGATCATTCTCCAGTACTTCTACAATCAAAGCTTAAAGATTTTAAAGTTTGGAAGGGGCTTTGGAAATTCAACAACTCGTTAATATATGACCCTGATTTTGTCAAAACAGTAAAAGAAACTATAAAGCATACAAAGCAACAATATGCTTGTTTGGTATATAGTAGGGACTCTCTTGATGAAATAGATAATCTTGATATCGAATTTATGATTAATGATCAGTTGTTTTTAGAGACTTTGCTTACAGAAATTAGGGGAAAAACAATCTCTTATGCATCATTTAAAAAGAAAGAAAAGGACAAATTAGAATAACAATTATCAAATAATATTAAAGTAAGTGAAAACCGAACCGTCAATCCAAAAGCGAACAATCCAAGGACAATGGCAACACCAGAAACAAAAAAGGGGATAAAAAACAGAAACAAAACATGGGTACATGCTTCCAGTTGTATTAATCAAATCATTAGAAGAAAATGTTCAGAACCTAGAAATTTTGAAAGAAATAAAGCAAAAAGAGTCTGAAGTGAAAATCCTACGATAGTCGAAGATTTAAAGGCATGTAATAGATCAAAAATGCAATGGATTGAAGATGGTGAAAAACCCTCTAAATATTTTCTTAACTTGGAAAGAAAAAAAAAATATTGATAAAACAATACCTTAGGTGATTAACAGTAAAGGTGAAATTTTACATGAACAAAATCAAATTCTAGAAGAAGCAAAAAATTTTTACAAAGATTTGTATTCTAAAAAAGAAGTAAAAGAAAGTTTAGATCTCAAAAGGGAGATTCCTTATACAGATATTCCAAAACTTGATTTGGTTATAAACCTCACTTGAGGGCAAAATATTATATTCTGAATTGACATCTTCAATCAAACGAATGAAAAATGGAAAAAGCCCGGGGTCTGATGGTTTTCTAATTCTTCTGGATTGATGTAAGCAAATTTGTTTTAAGATCTATTAATTATGGCTATGGTAATGGGAAAATGTCAGTTACGCAAAAACAAGGTATTATTACATGCATTCCGAAGGGGGATAAACCGAAACAATACATGAAAAACTGGCGGCCTATTAGCTTGCTAAATACTGTTTATAAAATTGCTTCCAGTTGTATAGCTGAACGTATAAAATCTGTATTACCAATCTTGATTAGCAATGATCAAACAGGTTTTTTCCCTGGAAGATATATAGGAGAAAATACTCGTTTAATATATGATCTACTTTTATATACAGAAGAAAATGATATACCTGGAATACTCCTCCTCATTGATTTCGAAAAGGCATGTGATTCTATTTCATGGTCATTTATTGAAAACATCCTTGATTTCTTCAGTTTTGGTAATTCGATAAAATGTTGGGTGAAAACATTTTATACAAATATTAATTCAGCTGTTACACAAAATAATTTTCTGTCAGAGCTTTTCAACATTCAAAGAGGCTGCAGACAAGGGGATACACTTTCACCATATATTTTTTTCTTTGTGCAGAAATTTTAGGTATACTTAACTTGTTCGTCATGATCAAGATATAAAAGGTATAACTATAGATGATACTGAATATTTAATATCTCAATATGCTGATGATAGATCATTAATTCTTGATGGTTCGCCAGATTCCTTGGACACATCTCTTCGTTTATTACAGGTTGTTTATGTAACCTGAGATACTTGGCTGCTGTAATATTCGAAATATTTGTCTAAAAATGGTATATTTTTCCATAATCAAAGAAACTAAGCATATTCTTACATCCAAAAATACCTATTGTGGAAGCAACTTTTAGTATTCAAAATGTGCTCCATAAATTTTACCTGTTTCTAATTAGTAAACCGTGCTGTGCGTGTTTACAGGGTTGACGACAGCAATACAAAAGGTAAATAAATACAAATTAGTTACTAATAATTCATAGGAAATTTAAAGGTATCTATTGATATCTATCAAATACCAATTTTCCTCAATTTAAGTCAAAAACAGCGATGAAGATTCATTTTCCTGGCCTTGGTTTATGTATATAAACGAGTATGCGGTATGTGGCTTATGTGTGTGCGACTTATGGCTTATTAAATCGTGGCTTTGGTTTATGTATCTAAAAACTGAAAACCAAGCTCCATCAACGTTATAAACAAGATTGTTATGAAACGACTTTAAAGTGGTTCTTGTACTTGCTTTAACTTCGCTTCCCATAGAGGATACAGATTATACCGTTATTATTAACAAAGATTATCATAAGTTACTGCAAATTCGGAAATTAATAATATTGTCAAGGAATCGCAATAATGAATGTGTATATGGCAAGCCGTTAGGGAAATTATTCCCTATTTTTAATACTAAGATATGATTTTTTAAATAATAAAATATGATTTTTTTATATCAAAAAAATCATTTCTTAATATTAGATAATAATTTTTAACACTTAATAATCGTCGGATTTTCTACTATTAAAAAGCTTGATTTTAAATATAAACTACAGGCTCAGAGACTGAGCCTGCATCGCCCATCTGACAAAATGCTTCCATGATGTTTTTACCTATGAGTCTAAAGTTGAGATGTGTTCTCCATTGCACCCGTGTGTTTTGTCTGATCCTAATGAAATGAGTAATCTTTGCAAAGGACCTTCTGTACATCATTCAAATAAAGCTAAGTTAAATATGCTTGAATAGTTTCAGAGAAGATGGTGAAAAGGATGATTTTCTCATAGGCTCCATTGTTAAACTATGTTCTACGCTGGTCGGTTTGTTTTTTGTCAGATCAAAATGAAATGAGCAATTTTTGTAAAGAACCTTCCATACAGCATTCCTGTTAAGTTTGGTTGAACTTCTTTAGCAGTTTCAGAGGAGAAGATAAAAATTTTCCCATAGGGTCCAATTTGAAACGTAGTTCCGCGCTAGCGGCCATGTATTTTTTTTATTGGATCTGAACTAAATGAGCGATCGTTGTAAAGGATCTTCGATGCATCATTCCTGTAAAGTTTGGTTGAATTTTCAGAGAAGATTCATAAGAAAAAGGATAATGGCTTCCAGTTTTTAACATCATTGCATAAAAAAAAAAAAATAAAATAATATCCGCTTTTTAACCTCTTTAGCATTTAATTGACATCGATTGCGTTACCAAAGTAGCCTATTTTTGTCCCCCGCCGCACCGCGACGGTCAGACCTAGTAATGGTCTGCGTCTATCTGTCCGTCCGTCCGTCCGTATGTCACACTTTCGTGTACGCAACTCTTCAGAAACTGCAGTCAGAATTCATTCAAATTTAAGAAGATTGTTAGTCACCATTAGCACTAGATCATATCGCATCGCCATTTTGATTCGTCAAATTTTGTGGCATACAATGGTAAATCTTGTGGACGCAACTCCTCAAAAACAGCTTGTCAGAATTCATTCAAATTTTACAGGATTGTAAGTCACTATTAGAACTAGATCATATCGCATCGCCATTTTGATTCGTCAAATTTTGTGGTAGTTATGCGACTTTGATTATTTCAATATTGTAATACAATGGCAAATCTTGTGGACGCAACTCCTCAGAAACTGCTCGTCCGAATTCATTTTCATTTCACGGGATTGTTAGTCCCCATATGTACTAGATCATATCACATCGCCGTTTTGATTAGTCAAATAATGTAGGGGTTATTGGACTTTAAAAATAAATATAACAGTGTTATACAATGACGATCTTGTGGGGAACTCCTGCCCCTTTTTTTAAAAAAGGGAGACTCAATATGTTTGATTTCAGTATTTATATATATTACCTACCCTTCCCAATTTTTTTTCTTCAATGGTAGTCTGATATTCGTTTTATTTATTTTTTTGTGCTGCGGGGACATATGGCTACGCGTTGCAATTTTGTTAATATGAAAAAAAAATTAATATTAAAATATAAATCCGATTTTTAACATTGAAAAATATGTTAATATTAAAACATGAATTTCTAATATAAGAAAATGATTTTCTGATATCAAAAAATAAAACATTTTTTTTTCAATATTGAAAATATGAATTTTTAAATGTTCAAAAATCGATTTTTTAATATTAGATAATATTTTTTAATGCTAATGTTTTTAATATTGAAAATTTATTTTCTGACATTTAAAACTTATTTTCTTGTATTGAATAATATAATTTCAGTTAGAGAAGAGACAATGTAATTATTCAAAGTACAAACTACCATTCCTTCATCAATCGCCATTAGAACAGATTTATGCTTATACGTAATTGATTCATATCAAAATGACGAAAACAACTATACTGGACCGCCAAAGTTTAGATAATATGAAAAATAAAGGAATTGGGTAAATTTCAAGGGGGAAACATCCCATCTTCAAGTATAGACGTTTTCGGAAATTGGTAAATTTTGGTTATCTCCCCTGATCACGATAGGTCCGCCATTAAGAGGTAGATGGGTACCACACACAGTACGTTACTTATACTGATAAATTATTGAAAAAAAACACTTCCTAGCTTTTATCATTTCAAGACATGAGTTTGTTTCATCTACATTTGAAAAAAAAAAGTTTTAATTGAGCATTGGTATTTTTTAAATTTTTTTAAAAATTTATCATTAATTATAAAATTCATAGGATTATCCAGAGATATATGCTTAAAGTAAATCTTACACCACACTAAAATACACGTACTAAAATATTTCACAGAGTAATCATAAAACCTGAAATGATACATGTAACACCCCAATAAACAAGTTGTCAACCTTGCCTCTGAATATACTCTATTTTGAACCAATTAACATAGGTACCTGTATACCCTTTGAAGTATGCAAGCTACTCTTAAATCTAGCTGAATGTGAAAAAAAATCAACAAGTTTTTAAACAAATCTGTTTTAAAATAAGCAAACAGTTTATAAAAAAAATAGATTTTCGATAAAAAAGAAATAAATGAAGATACACAAAAAACATTTGTAATTTGTAAAGCTGTCTTAAAATATTTACTTCAAAGACATAATCTCAAAGGAACTTTAATAGAAAATGGAAAAAAGGCGAATTTAGCGGATGTAATGTTGCAAAGTGGAATATCATTATCAAACAAGAAACAGAAACAACCTGTCGCAGTTACAGCAGCCCAAGTCTAAGTTTTATATTTTAAAACTAAATATCTTGACAGATTCGTGAGATAGTCGGGCTGTTTGAACAAAATATGTATCCATTGCATATAAGATGTGTTATCTTGACATTTTGTGACAGGAAAAGCTGTCATTATAAGTTATCATGCATTGAACCAACTAACATGATTATTTAGATAGTGTCGAAAATCGTTGAACGGTAAGGCGTCAGCCGCACCGTTCAACCATTTTCGACACTATCTAAGTAATCATGTTAGTTGGTTCAATACATGATAACATTTTTGTGCGGTTATGCTAACCACAGTTTGCATTAAACTACGAAAACGATAATTACAAAATGACCTAAATTTAACTACACGATTCTAAAAATAAACACTATACCAACTGACAGCGTAACATGAACAATACACAACCGAGTAATTTATTGATTTTTTAAGCTGTATAAAGATTGTACTAGCAACATGACATTTTCGAAATACACTGAGCGGAAACCTTTGGAAATAATTGTTATTCCAAATATAGATGTTTTTCGTATTTTAGTTTTCATGCTGAAATTACTGTTACATTACGTAGAAGTAGACTATGTTTAATGTCGATGTGTTTATTTTTCTATGCTTACTGCATGTTTATTAATGTGAAACACTACATTATCACGATTATTGATTTTCTTGTTGTGTATGGCGGACATGGTTATTTAGCAGGTGGTTAATCAGCCAATAGAATCCAAGTTTACATCCGCATAACCGCACAATGATTTANCACAAATTAAGTATACTTTCTTTGTCTTTGTTGTGACGGTCGTTAAGCTCGTCAACTTAACAATCTCCTTCTTTCCATTACAGAAGT
Organism: Modiolus philippinarum; assembly: GCA_002080025.1. Taxonomy (NCBI): domain Eukaryota; kingdom Metazoa; phylum Mollusca; class Bivalvia; order Mytilida; family Modiolidae; genus Modiolus; species Modiolus philippinarum. The sequence continues at coordinate 132,728 of MJUU01024175.1, forward strand.
TAAATATGACTTAAACAGAAATTATTGCCTTAATTCAATCATTATCGTCATACCAGTTGTATAGTTTGTCAGATTATACCCACAATGCATCTGATTACAGCAGCTACAGTTACATAAACCACCAATTAACTCGAGCTGCACTTGGGAAGCAGTGATTTTTAAAAATCAACGTAGGTCACATATTTTCGATGATGGGTTGTAAAGCCCTTTCAAAAAATATACAGAAATTTATATAGATCCGACAAATTGAAAAGATGTCGATCACTTATATATGCTCTTTGTGTATGATGATTATGGCCACATATTAATTGGTAATTTGTAATCAAGCGGACCATTCTCTTCATCAAAAGATTGAAAGATGTCAGGTTTTAATTCAATCATGTTGAATGGTAAAACTATGTCTTTTGGTAAATCTTGTTCAGATCTTAAATTTTCTACATCTTGTGGAAGGTCAGGATTAAGAGGCATATCATAATAAAATGGTATTGCATTCACTCCCAAATCTTGGTTGAAACGCCCAGGTAAGGTGTCCAAAGGTCCGAATAATTCCCTATTGCTCTTTATGTTATCTATATTTCTTTGCTTGTGTTCCTCAAATACATTATATGGCGAACCAAAATATAAATAAGAAGGTATTTGATAAAATTGTAAAAATCTGAAAGGTCCATGGTAGAAGTGGTGCCCATGTTGGGGGCTGTCATTGAATGAATGTACATCAAAATATTCTCTCCTATCTTCTGGAAACATATATAACAATCCGTTTTGAATACGATTCGTTTTTCGAATATCGTCTATATTCATCGGTTTCATATCGTTTTGAAACATTTTGTATTTAAAATCCTTTCTAGAATGGTCATATCTGTTTCTTCTTTGAAAATCAGGCTTTGTTAAATAATGACGATTATGTTGCTTTTGCCAGTCGGTTTTTGTAAACTGATGATCTTGTTCATTATTCAATACATTCAATGCATCTGGTGGTTTTCGTTCATTTAATATATTTTGTTTTAGGCAGGAAATACCATTTTGAACAGTCCTTCCATTACAGTTTATATCAGGTATGCTAAGCGTCCCAGTTAAAACATTCGGATTGTTTCTTTCCTGGTCGCTTATTTTACCTAAAGAGTTACTAAACATTTGTTTTCCATGTACTGTGTCAATAACATCACTGATCTTTCGTTCTGGTATCAAACTAGAATTATTGTATCTGTCGTGAGTATTGTTGTTAAATCCATATCCATTGTTGCTCATATTAGCAATATCATATTCCTTCTTTGAACTTGCACTACTATTTATATTTTGTTCCGATACATCAGATATGTTTGTCTTTGGTTTGTCTACCGGAAGTACTGTTTCTGTGCAACACCATGTGAGCTCTCCACATCTTATTGTGGAATTTATCTCATGTAAATTGCAGGATTTTTTACATTCACATTCGTAGGTGTCTGTAAAACAGATGATAATCAAAAACATATAAATATTTGAAACATTTGGAGTTATGAATGGTGCTGATAATAGAGTGGCAAATACTTACTCATCCAAAGGAATTGTAAGATAATGTTACTTCAATCCTTAATTTTATTTTTATCTATGTTTACAATCGTTGTGAAAATTATATTAGTTGCATATTCTTTTGATCTCGTATAATCTTAAGGGAGTACGAGTCTCAAAAATTTTGTAATTAGAATTAAAATTCTGACCTTTTGTCTTGAAAAGCACATATAATGAAACAACTTGAGCAAAAAATTTTGAAAATCCATGTAGGAATTTTTTAGATATAAGACGTCAAAATTTTGGCGGGAAACAGATCTCTCTACAGTTTTCCCTCGATTTGCATAAGATGTTTATAGGCCTTTAGATATATGAAATTATAATTGGAAGTTGATTAAATTTTATACACAATCTATTTTATGTATTTTAAAGTGACTTATGACCAAAAAAATGTGATCCATGTGCAAAAAATTTTAGCACTGTTTGAATGGATAAAACCCAAGGATATAGAATGCTTCTGAAACCTGAGGCTCATACTCCCTTAAGTTTAATATTCTTTAAAGCATACTATGGTATACAGTCAAGATAACAGTAAACACCTACAATGGCCGAAAACTACAATCGCATACCACAATCCACAAGGAAACCGCACCAGATAAAAATCCATAACAGAATAGAGACAAACGTAAATAACGATAGGGACTCGGGATAGCCGTACTTGGTATCCACACTAGCAAAATCTAGCGGTTTGGTTTCACCAGTTTATGGGTACCCAAGCCTCCCCTTTCTCTTTATCCCGTTTCCTTATAGTATAATAAACATATGAATAAAACCCAATAGAGGTAGACTACTACCTCTATAACCACTATCTTAAAAAAACAAAAGTCTTTGGGCTCAATAGTCTCATAGCTGATTAACTACTAAACAGTTAAATTATATGGAGCAAGTTCACATGAGTCAAAGTCTCTTCAAATACATGATAAAACTAAGCAAAGGAACAACGCATTTACTGTTGTTCTTCATCTTGAAGTCACCATGAGGCCTTCAATAGTGAGCATTACTCTTACCTCAAAGTAAGTTCAAGATAGCCTCTAGCACCGGTTTGAGGGGAACTTTTTGCTAGATGTCGAACAACACATATCCTTTCTGGTCATGGATACGGGGTTGTCAACAAACATAAATGAAACTGGCAAAGTACTCTGACAATCACTGTCATCTCTTGCTCGACAAAAGCACTATTGCTTCAAGCTAATGGGCGATTACAACATATAAACAAACACAGGGTACAAATCAAGTCCATTGTAAGAAAACTTGGCATTACAAAAAGTGAAATGTTGGCAATATAAAAAGGTTGTCAGAATAACATTTGAAAATTCAAAAAAATAATAAATGCCAAAATTTGAAAGTATGATACCACATGTATATCCATATGAGAAATTCTCTCACGAGCAAGTACACCATAACTGAAATAAATAGAGAACACACATCTCTGGCACGATGAATGTTTTACGGACTCTACACTGCAGGAGAAACCAACTTAAGGCTTAAATAAACATTGGAATGATATGGAATAAATGCACATGAGACGAAGTCGATGTCTAATTTTAGTCCCCGAGGGTACCCACCAACCAAGTATTCAGTACCTCGGTGCTGACCAGAAAACCGATTTTATTGAAACTTGTGTCTAAATTTTGCGGGATTGTGTTTGAAACTAAGGAGTATCTACCTCATGAATAGCTCTGTCCTCGGCTGAATTTTGGCTTTTTCCATTTAGATCCGTTTGGTAATTTATTCTATATTAGCGTTTACACGTTTTTGGTGAACGGACATCCAAATGTTTTGGTTTTTAATTCACTGACGAAACACAAGTAGTCGAGATGCGCATATGCAGAAAATAAATTACAGTAAATTCGGTATTTTAGTAGTTGATATGGCAAAAAGCCGTAGGTTTTCAAAAAACGTT
>MJUU01024176.1:16596-33491 GCA_002080025.1 Modiolus philippinarum
AAAAAAATCATTCTGCTAAATTTTAAATTCCAAACCGATTTGCCGATAACTATCAATTATAAATAAAGAACACGTACCAGTGATCAAATCCGTACCAAAAATATGATACACCCTGGATAAATGATGAAAGCAAATCAGCACTTATAAAGAAAGGGAAACTTTGGAAAAAATATAAATACAACAGAAAAGTAAAGAAAACTACAATAATGCAAAGAGAGTAGCAAGTAATCTGGTTAGAAAAGCAAAATATGAATATGAAAGATCAATAGCTATCAATATGAAGGAAGATAATAAAAAAAGTTTTGGAAATTTATTCAGTCAAAAAGAAAAACTAAAGAACACATCCCATATATTTTTGATGAAAATGGCGAACTACAATCGGATGACAAAACTTAAGCAAACTTAAGAATTACTTAACAATTTCTTCCAGAGCGTTTTCACTATAAAAGATGACGACCCAAATGCACCAACCGATCAAAGAACCGAAGAGGAAATAGCACAAATTCAATTTACTCAGGAAAACATTCAAAGGCATTTAGAAAATTAAATGTAACAAAATCACCAGGACCGGACCGAATGCGGCATCCTAAATTTCTACATGAAACGGCTAAAGAAATATCAGTACCACTTGCAAAGATCTTCAAAATATCAATGGATCAAATGAAACTGCTTGAAAGTTTAAAAAAAAGCCAATGTGACACCTCTACATAAAAAGGGACCAAAAAATTCTGACGAAAACTATAGACCAATGAGCCTTACATCAGTTATATGCAAAACCATGGAGAAATTTACCAGAGATTGTCTACTATCTCATATGGAACACCATAATTTATTTACAATCCAGGAGCATGGTTTTCGAAAAGGTAGATCCTGTGTGACGCAACTTATTGAGGTTTTAGATGACTAGTCTGACCAACTAGATAATCGAAATGCTGTCGATGCAATATATCTAGATTTTCAAAAAGCTTTCGATAAGGTACCCCATCACCGCTTACTGAACAAACTGAAAAGTTATGGAACATGTGGAAACATCTATGGATGGATTAGTGATTTTTTAGCAGATAGAAAACAAAAGGTGGTAATAAACGGTACTGGGTAAGATTGGACATCTGTGAATCGTGAAATTCCCCAGGGCAGTGTTTTGGGTCAATTCTGTTTACTACATGAATGTATTTACATTAACGACTTGCCAGATGTCGTCCAAAACATAACCAAATCATTTGCTGATGATACAAAACATTATGATGTAGCTAACAATGTGGAAGACCGAATCATCATGCAAATAACATAGTACAGTAGTCCGATACCTGGCTTTTAAAATTCAATCAGGTAAAATGGAAACATGTACAATTCGGACAGCCAACCAACACCAAATACAAAATGGGAGAAAAAGAAATAGACCTTGTCCATGAAGAAAAAGACCTAGGAATACTAAAAGATGATCAGCTCAAATTTCAAAATCATATTAGGCAACAAATAAATAATTGTGGACATTTTTTAAAGTATAGATAGACCACATTTGGAATACGGAAGTTCAGTTTGGTCAGTAATTTACAAAAAGGAAGATGTTCAGTTAGAAAACATGCAAAGAAGAGGAATTAAATTAGTCAAAAACATCCAACATCTATAAACTACACAGATCGCCTGAAATATTTTTGACTTCCATCTGTACAATACAGGAGATTAGGAGCTGACATGGTTCAAACTTACAAAATTCCTTACAACATAGAACATGTCCAGCATGCTCATATTTTTAGTAGAATGTCAGTAACTCGGAGGCACAAACACATATTTTTTAAAAAGAACTGCAGAACTAATATCAGAAAATATAGTTTTCACAGAGGGTTGTGGATACTTGGAACAATTAACCAAGCAATGTTATTGAAGCCAAGTCAGTAAATGCTTTCAAAAGCCAACTAAACAACTACGGTATTGGAAAAATCTTGATATTAAATTCTCACCAGAATTCTACCAACCAGATGAAGACACAAACATACATAGAAGGGTCTTAGGGGCTAACTAGCCTCGGAACCATGTAAACCAGGTAAGTGTTGTCACTTTTGTCTGATCTGTCATAAAACCCCGGGAACTTAATTTAGCATTGGACCCAATGAAAAATACAAACAAAGATTTTTTTCGAGAACCAACCGCTAGATGGATTGAAATTAAGCACAACATGGATGACTTGCTGACCAAGTGTTGGTACTTTGGTGTCCAATCCGTCATCCAACATAGATGCAAGCTTGAAACTTAGTTAAACACTATACCTTATGGAAAAGTGCATACGAAGGTCTTCCAGAGAATCACTGCATGTATTTAAACCAAACATGGCTTAAATAATACTTATGAGGTGCTTACCAAGTGCTATTAATTTGTTGCTGATCTGTCAGCCATTATGGTGGCCAGCAAGAGTCATGCTCGCAAAGGAAAATGTACTGTTACTATGCGAAAAAATCAATACATCAATACGTTGAGAGGGAATTAATCAACACTGTTCAGCTAACATGGCTATGGGGGATTATGTAGCGCTTCAAGTTGATTCCAGGGACAACGGCAACACCAAGAATTAAGGATATCACACGAGTACGGGACAGGAAAGACAAATGAAGACACACATACAGATGAACAACACGGACCCAATAAAAACCATTGCTGAAATCAGGTGTACCGGGTGAGAAAGCATCGATCTCCAGTTTCTTATAAGACAACCACTGTGTTGAACGTGTCAACTCATGTATAGGAAAAGCAAACGTAAGCTGTAAAGGGAAAGATCTGTTGTCATCTGAGAAACAGATATCCCATAGCGGTTCACAAGATCGTGATGTCGATCGTAAAACTTCTGTAATGATAACCTCAAGTTATGGGTTACAAACCCTTGTTTAAGTAGTCTATTTGTAAGCAACGAGCTCTATCAAATTAGTCTCAGCATCGACCAAAGGCCCTTGATTAGCGAATGAGTTGAGAAATTTAAACTCCATATGCTGGTGCTTTTTGGAATGTAGCTACAAAGAAAAGGGAAGTTGAATATTGGAAAAGTGAAGTCATACAGCCTAGCTTGAAGTGTACCGCTGTTGTCAAGATGAAGATAAAGGATCAAGGCCGTTGTGGAAATATCTGTAGTATCCTTATGTTCAAGCTCTTTTGGATAGATAAGATGAACAAAATCACCCAAGCGAGGGGTTTTAGTGATAAAATATCATCTATATAACGGATGCTGAAATAACGGGACTGGGCCAATTTTTTATCCTTATTTCGATGAATTCAGTCTCATATGAGCGGAGAAAAAGATCGGCTAAAAGAGGTGCACAGTTTGTGCCCATTGGAATTCCGATAGTCTGTTGAAGAAAAAGTCCTCCAAACTGGACAAATATATTTTCGATCAGAAACTCTAACATTTTATTCACTTCTTCCTCTGTATATTTTTTCTGTGAATCTGAGTCGTATTTTACAACGTATGCATTTTCCCTATAACACTGTACCTTTATCTTTGTTTGGCGTTCTCACAAAGTCTGGATTCAATAGCCAAGAGTCAATGTCTTCTTGATATATTGTCTCCCGGATATTTTCATAATCTCAGTTTTGATTTTTACTGGTTGTTTGTTTGTTCTCTTGCATACATATGTAAGAGTGGGATATCGCACCGATTTACACAGGGATATTTATGATACTTGTATTTGAAGTAGGAGTTTTTCAAAAGAGATTTTTTTAAGTCTGATATTTGGCATAGCAGCTCTTTTGCCTGGTTTTGAAGAGATAACTTCTTCATTGACTGTGGGGTATTGTTTTATAATTACTTAGGGCAATACAGTCTTTCTCTCCATGTTACCCCTATTCAAAGTATTGCTTTTCTGAATTATCTGTTCTCCATCAATGCTGAGGGCAACATTACTACACAACAAAATACCGAAGTAACTGTGATTTTGATTTCTTCATAAAATCTGATACAGAAAAAATACCAATAGGATCTAAATAGAAAAGCAAAAAAAAAATCATCTAAGGATGGGGCTATTGCAAGAGGGAGATACTCCTTAGTTTTGAGCAAAATTTCTATAAATTTAGATATTTCAAGTTTTCAAATAAATCTGGTTTCGTGTCAGCGCCGAAGTATTGGCTACTGGGTTGGTGTATACCATCGAGGACTAAAAGATCACCAGCATAGGCATCGGCCCAGTAGTTATAAATAGCAAAATACTGAAGTCACTGTTAATTTACTTTCTTCACATGCGCATTTCGACAACTTATGTCTCTTCAGTGCAGATCAAATTAAAACATTTGAAACGAATGTCCTACACGTAGACAACGTATGTTAAGCTTTCCAGACGAACAAATATAGCGAATCACGATCAGTTTTAGCAAATTGAGATTTAAATCTAAGATCTTAGACATCCAACAATGAAGAACTGCAGAATTTTCACAAAGGGAAAAATGCAATAGTAGCGCAACATCAGTCAAAATACTGACTCCCTAATAGGAATATTTTTGCAATATAATGTTTTCATAAATTTTTTATCGTTTCCGAGATATCGCGAGAACAAAATTTCAAATGGCGGCCATTTTGAAAATGGCGGACGAAATTTTTTTTTTTTTTGACCCCAGATTTGTAATCAGGGTCATTAAAGCAACCTGGATACCAAATTTCATCAAAATCCGACAACTTTGATGAAATTTGACAAATTAAGGGGTCAAAAACGCGTAACCGGGGTCGCGACCCAAAAATTTTTTTTTGCATGATAAATCATCCTGAGGATGAATGAAACATTTTCCCCACTTCAGATTTTTTATATCGGTTACGTAAACAGTAATAAATCAGAGAACAATTGCAAGGTCTTTCCCAGTCAATGTTATGTTTTATGTAATGTTTTGTTAGAATTACTATAAGGTCTTTCCGACTGGAGTCGGGAAAGACCTTAATTAGGACATTAAACTTCCTGATTCAATAATATTGAAATGGGTTGATATTCATAGAAACTTGAAACATCTACACATGCAAATAATAAGAATATTTTCGAGATTCCACAGCAGACAGAGAGTCAGAACTACACGTATGTACAAATTCGGGTCACAGTACATATGAAACTAGCGCATACCTATAAAAGGAAATGAAAGCGTATTTGTGATGGCAAGGAACAGAGTTGCGCCACAGAAATGTGTTACTTTACATTACTTCGGTGCTGACCTGAAAGCCCAAGCTATTTGGAAAGTTCCAATATCTAAATTTTAGTAAATTTCGTAGAAAATTAAGGAGTATCTCCCTCATGCACAGCTCTGTCCTAAGCTTATTTTGCCTTTACATTTAGATCATGCGCATATGCAGAAAATAAATTTACAGTAACTTCGGTATTTACTTATTCACCACAAGTGCAGCTCATTACATGACCACAATAAGTGGAGCACCTAAGTGACAACCTTAAACGAGGAAAATGTATTGTCAATTTGTGTTCAGACAGACAGACATTCAAATTAAAATGTACTTGAATGGATGGCATCAACAATAGGTTATGAAAATGTTTTTAGCCAATCGTGTAAAGGAGATGAAAATAGAAGTAAAAATCAAACTTCGGGATTTTGTCCTACTACATCAAATCTAGAAGACCTATTGACAAGAGGACCTAGCGCCACAGTTAATAGACAATGAACTAAATACCGAAGTTACTGTGAATTTACTTTCTGCATATGCGCATTTCGACAATTTATGTCTCATCAGTGCAGATAAAATCTAAACGTTTGGAAGCAACGATTGCACAAATAAATAAACATGGAATCAATAAGTTATCGAATTTTCACAATTTACTTATTTGGGGAAAAAAACTACTGAGAATTACAGCATACTTCTGGCGATTTTTTAAAAACCGCATATTACATGAAACGGAGAGACGATTATCAACACTATCTGTGGGGGAAATTCAGGATGCGTTGTGGCACTGGATACTTAAAATACAGGAAACTTAATTTGACGACTTGGTGCGATATTTTAGGGACAAAAGTTATACTAACAAGAATTACTAACCAGAAACCATCGATCTTCAATCAACTGAATCCTACATGGATCAACATAATGTCGAGAGATGCAAAAGGAGACTTCAAAATGCGCCAATGAATGAAACAAAAAAAAACTTCCGTTTTTGATGCCAAAGAAACACAGACTAACCAAGTTGATCGTCAACATAGTCTTACTGAATTAATCATCATGGATGCAAATATGAATTAACTACACAGAGGAGTAAATTACGCAATTTAACCAGCTGTATTTGATCCCTAGAATCTGCCATGTGTTAAAATTTTCTTTACGAAAATGTGTAACTTGTGATAAAATAACATGCATACCATCAGCCAGAATCACCGCCATTACTGTAAGATAGACTTAAATGAAACAACTATTCGCTGTTACGGACCGCTCCATGTAAGAACTTATGATAATTCTAGAGCAAAGTATATATTTGTCAGTTTATATGTGTCGTCACCAGAGCTAGTCACTTAAAAGTAACACACAATTAACGTGCAATCATGCTTATTGGGTTTTCTAAGATTTTTAAGTATGGGATCACTACCAAAATTCTTATGTCAGACAATGCAACAATATTTAAGTCTTTCATCAAAAGAATTTGAGCAATTAACGAAATCTGATAAAGTCAAAGAAAAACTAAGTTCACTTGGAACTACATGTATATACGGAAATTCATTCCACAAAGAGTACCATGGTATTGAAGATGAGGGGGGCAGGACCTTTTTCGGGACACCGGGATTTGCCATTTTTTAGCTCGGGAAAACGGGATTTGAAAAATTTAAGTTCGGGATTCCGGGAAAAAAATATGTCGGGACACCGGGATGTCTGTTATTTAAGCTCGGGATTTCGGGATTTTCAGTATCGAGATTCGGGATCCATACATAAGACCTTGTAAAAATCGATCAATTTTAGCTATTAACATGTAAAAAGGTCAAAATTTGTGTATTTATAATAAATTGATTGAATTCCATAGTGTAGACCGAATTATCTGTCGTTTACAAAGCTACTTTTATCATCTATGTTCATCTTTTACTGATCTGACTTTTTATTTTTATTTTTTATTTTCAAAAAGTCAGATCAGTAAAAGATGAACATAGATGATAAAAGTAGCTTTGTAAACGACAGATAATTCGGTCTAGTCAATCAAAAGAACGAACAATCCATGGACAATGGCAACATCGGAAACACAAAGAAACAAGGACACCACTTAAGTACGGGACAAAAAAGAAAAATGAAGACACACATACAGATGAACAACACGGACCCAATAAAAACCATGGGTGAGATCAGGTGTACCGGTAGAGTAAGCATCTCCTGCTTCTTATAAGACACCCGCCGTGTTGAACATGTCAAATCCGATAGTAAAGTCAAATCCGATAGAGGAAAAACAAACTTTAGTTGCAGAGGGAAAGATCTGTTGTCATCTGGGAAACAGATATCCCATAGCGATCCACAAGATCGTGATGTCGACCGTCACACTTCTGTAGTGATGACTTTAAGTTTTTGGTAACGTACCCTTGCTTAAGTAGTCTATTTGTAAGCAACTGAGCTCTATCAAGGAAGTCACTGTAACGAACACAAGCCCTTGAGTAGTGAATGAGTTGTGAGATGTAAACTCCATATGCTGATGCTTTTGGAATGTTGCTGCAAAGAAAAGGGAAGTTGACTATTGGAAAAGTGAAGTCATCGCGTTTGTCATACAGGCTCGTTTGTATTGTACCTCTGTTTTCAATTTCAAGATGAAGGTCAAGGAACGAAGCCGATGTGGAAGTATCTGTAGTATCCTTAATTTCAAGCTCTTTTGGATAAATAAGATGAAGAAAATCACCAAAGTGAGGGTTGTTTAGTGATAAAATATCATCTATATAACGGAAGCTGAAATTAAAGGACTGGGCCAGTTTTTTGTCTTTATTTTGAAGAAGCCCTTCATTGAATTCAGCCTCATAAGAATTGAGAAACAGATCGCCTAAAAGAGGTGCACAGTTTGTGCCTATTGGAATTCCAATGGTCTGTTGAAAAACAAGTCCTCCAAACTGGACAAATATATTGTCGATCAAAAACTCTAACATTTTTATTACTTCTTCCGCTGTGTATTTTTTCTGTGATTCTGAGTCATATTTCACAAATTATGCTTGTTCTCTGCGTATGACAATGTACTTATATCTTCGTTCGCCGTTCTTACGGGAGAAACATCTATGAATTATATCTTTCAGCCGAGATTTCAGTTGTTCATGAGGAATGGTAGTATAAAGTGTGGAGAAGTCAAATGTTTTAATGCTGTTCCAATGCAATACTGATCTAGATTTCAGGATGTCAAGCAGATGAAAATTTGTTTTTCCTGAAAAAAAAGGTGTTTAATAGTCATCACATCCTATATAATACCGGCTATCGGTTTAGCAGATTGGATAGCATCTGTTGTCACGGTTGCCATTTTAAACAACTGAAATTGCCATCTTGAACAGCATTTTTTTGCATTGTTGAACATCTGCGGATTAAGATAGCATTCTCCACTGTATAAAATGGCAACCGGGACAACAGATGTTATTCCATCTACTGAACCGATAGCAGATAATATGGTGTTATCATGCTCCATTGCTTAAATGATGCATCTTGGGTAGTACTAGAGCCAGGGTATTCAGACAAAAGTTTGTAGCTTTGAACTACATTTTACACTTCATTGAATATCATTGAACTTCAACTGGTTTATTTTTCTGATGCGGTACGTTCATATATCTGCCGCTACCAGTCTAGCTTAATACCTATTCTAAGGTAAGTTTGATAATGAAGAATTGAAACTTTTAAGCATAAATTATGAATGTTTATGAGACGTAAACTTATAAGATTGAGAAACAATTTTCGGAAATCATTTTCTTACACCACCAGGGAACTACATACATGTATTGTGTTATCTATATCCCTGGCATCACAAATTCAGTTTGAGCAGCCATCTTTAGTTTCCTGTCTACAGGATATGGAAGGCAATTCGTATTGGAAGACATATAAAGTGTTCATGTGTTGGCTATTATATTTTAATTTGGGACATGAATCACGACTATCTGTTGTGACTCTGTTTTCCTAGGGAATAATTGGAGACCATTGGACATTGTTGTAGTACTTATTTTGACACTATGGTAGCATTTGTAGCATCCATGATCACCTATTAACTAATAAACTTTCAGAAAACAATCTCAATTTAAGCGGGATTCGGGATTTTCTAATTTTAAGTCCGGGATGACGGGATTTTGTAAAAATAATTTCGGGATTCCGGGGACAGACCCCCTCTTGCCCCCCTCGAAGATGGTGGGTACGCTTTAATGGTCTCACCTAAAGATACGGTATTTAAGTAACTTTGTTTGATGTGCTTGCATATCAATAGGTCGGTTACGGACTAACATAATAGAATCGGAAGCAAACTTACATGACCGTCTTAAAACTTATGTATTATTTGTCGTAAATGTAATAATCTTTTGCACCATTTCATTTGCTCTATGGGTGACGACTAATGTGCCTGCCTTATCCGACAGAGCTGACTGACAATTTAAAAAAATGAAGAACTGTGGCACGAAAACCATTCACACATTAAATGAACGACTGAAAGATCAGACTGAAATCTCGAAACATTTTGAAACAGCGGAAGACCCAGTATGTAGCAAGTTTGCCCATGGAGACAATATATTAAACATTCGAATTGGTGACATTGTTCAGATTAACGAGTATATCATGGAATTGGGCAAAGTCGAGGACTTATTTGAGGAAAAGATGAACTATAGTTCGAAAAGTTAAACTGCGTATGAAAAATTGTGTGACTAATCGGCGACTTGTAAGTTATATTCAATAAAGGTTATCCACAAGAAGCAGAGGATATCATCAGATCGTCTATCGAAAGTAAAAGCCAAGGAAAGCATAAAACAATGAAATGTGTTTATTTCAAGAAAATATTTTAAGTGATTTCTTATTAATAGACTAAAGGGATAATTCTCTCAAATATGAATTTAACGATAATAGGTATTCTTTCAATCTTTTTTTGCCATACTTTTTTGTGCCCGGAGTATCGCGGATTTGCCGCTGATTGACTCAATGTAGTTAATGTCACCATTAATTGTAACTTTGAAATCCCACTTTATGTTCGTAACGTAACTTTTGTATACAAGTCTAGAGTCTAACAATACAAATTTTAACGTTCAGTTGTTCTTTATGAAAAATAGCATAATACTGAAGTTACTGTAAATTTAGTTTCTGCATATGACCATATCGACCTCTTATGCCTTTGGTGCAGTTAAAATCAAATATTTGGAAGATCAATGATAAAAAGTTGTAAAATCTGATAAAGAACAAATAACCGAAATCTTAATGAAATGCCAATATCGGACTAAGGACAGAGCTATGCAAGAGGGAGATACTCCTTGGTTTTAAGTAAAATTTTTTAGAATTTAAATATTGTAAGTTTCCAAATAATATGTGTTGAGTCACAACTAAAGTACTGATTTCTGGGTTGGTGAATACCAAAACGTATACAGCGCAAAGTGGTTACCAATTACAAATACAATTAATCAAGATATATGTTCTTAAAAATGGTTGAGTTCCCCAGCGCAAAAACCACACATATCTTATTACTCATGAGATAACTTGACTGATACCTACCAGGGGTAGTGCCACATCCCACCACTTTCAGAGTGACCTTGTGTCATGAAACATGTTAGCCATTTTAACCATATATTGCCTACGATGCCATCAAATTGTTTGTCTCTTGTCCTTATTTTTGTTATTTTTCTAACAATGATATATACAAGAAGATATATGTCCTGCCTCCATTATCAAGTTTGATATAGATTTCAATTAAAAAGGAGAAGATAACTTTGCTTCAATCGTATCATGTGATCATTATATAGGGAATAATACATGGCAAAATCCGTATCACATGCGGTATCATCCCGAGTTACCAATATCAGCCCGAGGGCCTTTGGCCCGAGGGATGATATTGGTAGAGGGATGATACGGCATGTATCAACTGTATAATACATGGCAAAATCCTTATCACATGCGGTATCATCCCGAGTTACCAATATCAGCCCGAGGGCCTTTGGCCCGAGGGATGATATTGGTCGAGGGATGATACGGCATGTGATACGGATTTTGCCATGTATTATACAGTTTATCATATATTTAAACAGAGGACTTCTTAATCCCAAAAATACTGTAAAAAATTGGCAAGAGAAAATGCATGTATGAAGAAAATTTCAAAATGGACGGAAAGCACTGGAGGTGGTTGGAATAAAATCTACTGCATGTAAAGGAAAAAAGGTTTGCTAGATTTTTTTTAACTGATCCTCACAAAAAATTTCATCCCCAAACAAATTTTTGTTACTCTCCGCAAAAATTTTTTACCCCCTAAAAAGTAATTTTTTTACCCCCCCCCAAAAAAAAAATTTACCCCCAATTTTTTTTTATCTCTCAATTTTTTTTAAAAAGTCAAATTGAATTTTTTTTTTTTTGAAAAAAGGGTATGATACAGGGTTAGCCATGCGATAAAGGGTGTGTGATAAAAGGTAAGCCATGCGATAAAGGGTATGACGTCATAGTGTGAATACGGAATTAACTCCATGCACTGTATCACATATTCAGAACGTCTGTATTTATTACTAAACATATGATAAATATAGAGTATCAACCACACTCTTTCTGCAAGACTGTACCCTTAATGTTTTAGTTTTACATTTGTTTTAAAACATCCTTTCACTGGTTAATTGGTGTTATACATTTAGTTGTCTCTGCGCAGCCGGAAATCTAGTGGTATAAAATTATATCCCTTCTAGAAAAGCTCTTCTGTGTTCAAAACTTTTTCAGAACAAATTAACAGCATTGCGACGGAAATAAACAATCGACAAAATGTCAAGATTTCAAAAGAAATAAACAAATACAATATTTAGTGAAAACGTCATTAAAGAGATCCTTGAAACTTGCCTCCAAGAAGAGGTAATAATTTACTGTCGTGATGAAAATATTCAACGGAAAGACTGGTTAAAATCAATTGCTATAGGGCGTTAAAATGCATGTACCCAGACAAAATTATATGCACAGATAGATTTTTTAACATACTTTACTTATAGGTCAATTTAGTGACGAGTCTTGCATAAGAAACACGGAGATCCAAAACGCATTCTATGTTACTAGGCAAAAATCATATCGTCTTGAAACAACGCCATTTTCATTTTATACCCAAGATTTCAAAGGGTAATCATGAACACAAGATTTCATTGGTTCAATCAAGGAAAAGGGCGTGCCTTCAGTTAAAGCCCATTCAAAAACCCCACGTGCTTAGTGAGTAAAAATCGATTTTTATCTCGAAGCCATGAAATGGCTGGAGAGATATTGATGTGGCAAGAAAAAATCACGTGCCCCGCATGAGGCTTCAAGCCTATTAACAGCTCTAAAAGATGATCTTCGTGCTTCCGATAAAATATAGTGCGCAAGTTTTCTTTCAAAATCGTATACATTTAGTATTTAAGTTATATTTCTTCATTGCCGGTTTCGACTTTACCCTGGATTGACCCACTGACAGTGTGACGGGTGCTGTGCACAGAGCAGGACATGCTTACCCTCCCGGGGCACCTGATGTCACTCTTGTTTATTGATAGTTCACACTGTTATTGCTTCAGTTTTTTGTGTTGTATATGTAACGTTCGTGTGTTTTGTGGGCATGTGGTGTCTTTGGTCTTCCGTCTTTTGGTGTTCTTGCTTTTGCCTTGTCTCTGGACTTTGATTTGTGTAATCTTGTGCTTTGTTCCTTCGGTATTCTACTGCTGTTGTTTTCTTGAGTTGAATATAGTGTTGTTTTAATAATATGCATGTTTATCAAATTACTCGTTTTTTTTATATTGCGTCTCGGATCAACGAACTTGTCGCGCAGTAATTTGCGAGATGAAAATAACATTTGTTTACCTGTGACAGTGTACTGCATATATTTATAGCAATGAAATCACACAATCCGAATATTACGGAATAGCTTAATACATGCAGACGTATGTAGCAGTTCTTTGGATGACTAAAAAATTTTGCCACGTGTAGATTTTCAGGGCTTCGAGATTCAGCTCCATCGGAGCTTTGATGTTTATGTAAACAAGACAGTTACCAGGTAGAAATAGTCGTTTTATATACATTATTTCGTCGAAACCACTGCGTGTACCCAGTCAAAAATTTGCAAATGAATAGATAAATATTTAATTGCAAAGTATATTTTTTCCTAAAAATTTCCATTGTAAAGAAATGCCTAGATCCAAAACCCTTTGGAATCAGGTATATTCCGGGAAATCTCCGATTTTCATTAAGGCGAAGTGTACGTAATTAACTACTCCAACGAATTTTTTTTAAATTTCGTATACAAATAGTGCATGGAAATATATAACAGAAATCGAAAAAAATTGGGGGGTCACCGTTTTAATTTTCGAGATATGACTATTTGAAGTTTACTGCACGAAACACTAAAATTACAAAGGATTTATAAGGACAAATCGTAAATATCGGATTGTACATTTACTTAAATCGTGCTTGCAAATTTATTTATCCAACAATTTTTTTGAAAATTTGATATATTATTAAAAAATTAATTTCGAATGCATTGATGTAAAGAAAGTCCCTAGCAACCGTGCTCGTTTTCAAGATATATCGCTTTGAATGGTGGATTTTAATGTAAAAAATGCGTTTTTCCGGCGACGTTACTGAAGGCGTTGCTTTTTTACTGTAACGCATGGCACTAACAATTATCTTTTTTTTGTGTTTGTTGACTTCAGTAGACTGTTGTCGTTATTTTATAAACACCAACATTTACCAGAAAACCGAATACAAATAAGACTTTACAGATCTCGCAATTGACTGTTGGAGGACAAGAAATTTTAGTTCGATATTACCTACCGAACTTATGAATTGTATATATAAAATTTCCAAAACGTTCGAACGATATCTTTTTGCACTTTGCTATTGTATCAAACTTTAGATTTTTAAAAATAGAAGTAAAACGTACATTGCATCAATTTATATAAAATTAGAACCTCTCTGCCGGAAGACGATAATAAGAAGAATAGCCATTCAGCGATGACCTTTGTTCCTATGTTGGACCATTTTCAAAATAAGCCCAAATATCGTCAAAAATCGTGTAAGGTGGTCTATGATAAATGTGCTTCTTATGAAATAAAAATATTTATGCCATACTTGTATATTTTCTGACATTTGTATTCGTTTATACTACCCGAAGAACATAGAGAACCCAACTTATTTTTTAATGCGATTGTAACACAATTTCCCTTCAAAATGGCAGTTGGCTTAGTTTGGTTCTGAAGGTGCTGTGCAACGGATTTAAACAAAAAGCTACAAAAAATTTCAAAATCTGTCAAAATTGCACACAAGTGACAACTACAGTGGCTTGATCTTTTATCTAAAACGCATGAAAATGTATTTTAATTAATTTTGTTTTTTTTATAGTGTATTTGACAGATTACATGCTTAAACATTTTTGAAGAAGATAACATGAGTTTGCAAAATTGCTATGCTGAATGAAATAAATTCACGGTGTTCCGACTTTTTTGTTTTAATTCAAATGTCAAAGAAAATCACGACTGTATAGTGACTCTATAACCCCACCTATTTCCATTTTCACTACATTGAGGTTGAGTTGGGCGAAAGGGGTTCTCGTTTCGATTTGCTCTCTATAAATTTAGCAAATTCCGAATTTCCGGACATATGACAACAACCTGGTCAAAAGTTGTATATTTTACATATGTTCAAAATGAGTTATATTGTTTGTAAATGAAATCCTCTTATTGTTTGATCAGTTGATCAAGTATAACGAAGTTCGTGTTTTATTAACCTATGCAAGAAACAAATTTTTGCGAACCCTGTCAAACTCGGAATGACAATTTCGATTTACAATGGCTAAAAGCATGCCAATCTCGTAACGCTATATCATTTTCATCCCAAGTTTTCAGTCTAAAGATAGGGCTATCCCGAAGTTAGTTGCCGGGAATTGCAAGTATGTCTTTCTTGTAACGAAACAATAGATCGAATTTGTTTTACACCTCGAAATTCTCCGGATCCGGGTCCATTGCTAAAGATATTTCTACGCAGAAGATGAATATTTTGCAATGCAAAGTAAGTTCTTTCATAGCTGTATAAAATAAACTAAACACAAATTATACTCAACAAAAAAAAAAGATTAGCAACACATATTCAACCGTTTTAATTTTTAACAAAAATGCTTAAATGCAGATTAATCCTGATCTTGGCTAAAAATAACCGATATTTGCTTTAATTCAACCATAAAAAATTCTTCACTTTTTCAAATTGGGTGTACAAGATATCCATCCGAAAATTAACATGGACTTTTTTCCCGTTGGCGATTTTCATCTTTTGCAAAAAAAGTGCAAAGATCACTTAGTGATCACCATTATATCACCAGTTCTGGTAATCAAAAACATTTTGATGGCTTTCGTTGCATAAAAATGAAAAATTTGACATTTTTTGCATATCCCCCCTTTTTTGCAATGTATTTCTTTTTGGGTCGAGTTACCTTAAAATTAATGCAATATTCAGAATTTATGGACAGACGTAATGCTATTGATTAGTCGAACTCAAATCAAGCTCACAATTGTTAAATTTAATTTAATAATTGAGATCTGGTAACCTGAAAAATATTTCGATACTAGAGTGAGTCGGCCCCTTTTCGGGATGTCGGGATAATATGCTTTTAAGCCCGGGTTTCGGGATTTTTATGATTTAAGCTCGGGATTTCGGGAAATAAATTCACCGTGAATCGGGATTTCATCAGTCTCTAAGTTTCTTTGTAGTTCGGGATTTCGGGATTCCAGTATGAGACCCCCTCCGCCCTTCGATACTAGATTCAAAGTACCTTTGGAACCAATTTGAAGGGGGGCGGACATATACTAAAGAGAGACCGTAAGAAAGGAGATAGGGGCGAGATAAAGGAGACCGAATTGGGCGGGAGTAAGGAGAAAGGCACCCACCTGTCCACCACCTCAAATTTACGGTGACCGGTACTAAACACAATTGTGATAGTAAATACTGACGTTACAAAAGCTTTGGCACAAAATTAAGATGAACTATAAAGGTACCAATTAAAATGACAGTAATTTCCGTAAGTACAATAACTTTAATACTAAATAAATTTACAAAAATTTCCGATCTAAATTAACAGTAATTTGTAACTTCGTTACTAGATTACAGTAATTCGGTACAGAAAGGGGATGGCAAGACCATTTTTTGGATGCTGGGATTAACCATTTGTAACTTTGGGAAATCGGATCCCCTTTTTTAGAGGCCGGGAATATCGAGATTAAATTGTGATCAATTGTCATCGGGACAAAGAAAGAGTTATTTTTAGACCCGTGAAATCGTGATTTTATGGAAATTTTATACTAGTGTGAAGCTAGCCTGCAATTCTCAGCCTGCAGTTCTTCTAGCCTGCAATTCATTCCAGCCTGCAATTCTAGGGTGCGTTCGGCATTTGTTTTGGGAATGCAATGTTTTAAAACAAATATTGTAACTTTTATTTGTTTTTACGATGAATTATTTAAAATCCGATGTATTTTGACGAGAAAAAAAAACAAAATGCGTTTATCGTGATAGGGGTGTCTTCTTGGAGGTCCGCGTCCTCAGTTCTAAAAATAATCAAATAAAAAAACTTAAACATGAAAAAATTGTATACTTTTCGTGTTCCAAGAATAATTATAATTCGTCTTTTCTATATAAAGAAGCAAAACGCCATCCTAAGAAAAATCGTAATTAATCGTAATTAACAATATTAATACTCACCGACGCACAGGATTTTATAATTGTCCTTTCAGCTTCAAAATGATAAAACAATAAAAAAAAAAAAAAAAAA
>MJUU01024176.1:49153-99260 GCA_002080025.1 Modiolus philippinarum
AAAAAAAATGGGAAAAAAAAAATATTTGCTCTTTATCAGTGTGGGAACAATGTATTAAAATGTGAAATTCTCATATGTACTAATTTTTCTGAAACAATTCCTTGTTATTTTACCAACTTTATATATTTTATGTACTTTTTAAATTTAACAACACCAAATATCAGTTGTGGTTTTCCAAATAATGACACTTGTGTCTTTGCATTATTCAAATAATGAATTTTTTTCTTTATCGGTATGGGAGAACCAAGTATAAAAATTATGATTTCTCCTCTAAGGTAACTCTTTATTAATCTACTCTCTTTATATATTTCATGTACTATTTATACCTTTGGACACATAATAATAGTAATAGTTTGTCAAATAATTTCACTTTTGACTGTTACTTATTCTAATAAAGGTTTCGCTATTTATCAGTATGGAAGAACCAAGTATAAAAATGAGGATTTCTCCTCTAAGGTAACTTCTTTGATAATATCCTTTATTAATCTATTCTCCTTATACATTATATGTACTATTTATGTCCTTTGGTCACCTAATAATAGTAATAGTTTGTCAACTAATTTTCTTTTTATCACTTTTGACTTAAACTTAATTCGAATAAAGGTTTCACTGTTTATCGGTATGGGAGAACCAAGTATAAAATGTGGATTTCTCCTCTGTGGTAACTTCTTCGAGTAAAATCTTTATTACTTTTACCCTTTTATATATTTCATGTCCTTTTAATACTAGAATGACCGATTTATACTGATAGTTTCTCAAATAATTTCACTTTTGTGCTTTCATTAGTCAAGAATTGATGAATTTACACTTTGAATATTCATATATACATTTTTGAAAAAAAAATTCTTGTCCCATGCCTGCCATGATTAAAAAAACAGTGTGTCCCATTCCAGTAACAGCTGCAAAAAATACTTGTCCCATTACAGTTTGCACCGGTCCCATGCATCAAGAAATTTTGACCAGTCCCTTACTCCCGCAATCCGCTAGAGGCGTTGAATTACGTACACTTCGCCTTAAATATATGCAAGAAAAATCAAAATTTTTTTAAAATGTCATTTTTCAACATCAAGAAATATCACATGAACATAACAGGGTATAAATTTTCTTGTTATAAGTAACTTTTATCAGGTCTTAACAACGAGTTACACATTGAAATCGACATTTTTATCTTTTCTAAAGGAGAGTTCATATTCTATTGACGTTACGCACGATATTGGTGCGAATTTTGTTTTACGGTTTCATTTACCATTGTAATTCATTAAAAATTAAAAATCGAATACTGTTTTTTATTTGGTTTATACATGAGCATTATTATTTGTATTTGATGCAACATTCTTGGTCTTGTTTATTATTTTTACGAGGAATATCTCACTTTCATTTACAAAACTCTGTGAAAAGAAAGGATGTCTAACGTTACTAAACAAACAGCATATAAATGTTTAGCCATGTAATTTTCAAATTTTCCTGACACAGATTTTCACCAAACTTTGCGTGAGGGATGTCATGTGTCATTTCGTTGTAACACTTTTTCCGTTTTTTCGTCAGACAAAACCGCAGCGTCCTTTTTGCGTCGATGTCTGGTATGTCCAACGTAAAAAACTGCCGAGAAAATACTGATTATTTAATTTTGATACAATTTTCCGAAAAGATGAAAGAAGGATGTGAACTGAGTGGATTTAAACCAAACATGGCTTGAATGATATATGTACTTGTGAGGTGCTGAACAAGTGGTGTTACTTTGATGTCGATCTGTCATCCAAAAAGGCTACCAATGGTGAACTTAGATTAACATGGGATCTTATAAAAATTCGTTGAAAGACTTCTAGAGAACCGCTGAGTGGATTAAAACCAATCATGGCATTAATGATTCTGACGAGGTACTGACCAAGTGTTGTTACTATTATGCTGGTCTGTCGTCAAAAAGTGCCACAAAAGGTGGACTTTGTTCAACATGGGACCCTAAGAGAAATGTATGAAAAGACCTTCTTTTGGAGAACCACTAAATATGTTCAAAGCAAACATTGCATGAATACTTCTTTTGAGCTGCTGACCAAGTGTGTTTTTATTTTGTTGCCGATCCGCCAAGTGGCCGCTTGTGGTGATCTTAGTTTAGGATTGGACCCTATACAAAGATATTCTTCTAGAGAACCGCTGAAACGATTAAGAATTAAAACCAAACATAGCATGAATAATACGCGATGGGTGCTGACCAAGTGTTGTCATCAAATATGGCGGCCAGCAGAAAACTCAGTTTTAACATTGGAAATGCATACACAAATCTTCTTCTATAAAACTACTGGCTGGATTTTAACCAACAATGGCATGAATGATTCCTATGTAGTGCTGAGCAAGTGTTGTTGCTTAGGATGCCAGTGAACTTAATTTAATATTGGACCCTTTAAGAAGACATACAAAGATCTAGATAAACAAAAAAAAATACCGAAGATGCAAAAAACAGTAAATTTCGTTAAGCTGTACACGTGTTACAAGGAGTAACCTCTAATCAGCAGCATTAAATCAAATAATATAGAAAACCATAATTCAAAAGTTGTAATAAAAGAAGTACTCATTACCAAATAAGTACTGAATAGATTTAGCAATAAAAGCGTTATTTCTTTTCTTAGTTCTTCCATGTATTTGTATAGACTATGTCTCATGTGCATTTACTCCATATCCTTTTAATTGTTTATAAAAGCAAACATAACATTAATTCCTTGTGAGAAGCTGAACAAGTGTTACTTTGGTGCCAACCCGCCATCAAACATGGCCGCCATTGCTGAACTTAGTTTGAGATTGAACAATATGAGAAATGTATATAAAGATTTATTTCTAGAAAATTTTAAACCAAGCATGGCATTAACGATTCTGATGAAGTGCTGACCAAGTGTTGCTCCTTTGATGCTGATATTTCCTCCAACATGGCCACCAGCAGTGAACTCAGCTTTAATATTGTACTCTATGGGAAATGCAAAACAAATCTGCTTCTAGAGAACCACTGGCTGGATTTTCACCAATAATGACATGAATGATTCCTATGTAATGCTGAGCAAATGTTGTTGCTTCGGCTGCCAGTGAACTTCGTTTAATATTGGACCCTTTGAGAAGTTCATACAAAGATCTTCTAGATGACAACTGAAGAGAATTAACAATAAAAGGGTTGTTCCTTTTCCTGGTGCTACAATGTATTTGTATAGACATGGTCTCATGTATATTTACTTCATATCCTTTTTTAATATATAAGCAAACAGAACATGAACTACTTGCAAGTGTTGTTACTTTGGTGCCAACCCGCCATCCAACATGGCTGCCAGTGCTGAAATTAGCTTAAGATTGAACAATATGAGAAATGCATACAAAGTAGAAAGTAGAAGGGAAACGGGGAATGTGTCAAAGAGACAACGACCCAATGGGGAGTAATAACAACTCGAAGCCACCATAAGATCTTCAATGAACGGTGAGGAAACCCCACACCCAACGGCAGGTCGGAGTCGGCCCCTAAATAAAGAGTAATCAAGTAATCTACTTCTAGATAACTTTAAACCAAACATGGCATTCTGATAAGGTGCTGACCAAGTGTTGTTTCTTTTGTTCTGATCCGTCATCCAACATGGTTGCAGCGGTAAACTTAGCATGCTATCGAACCTTTTTAGCTGATATATTATCCAATATGGCCGAGAGAGGGGATCTCAGTTAAACATTGGACCCAAAAAAAATGTATGCAAAGATAATTGAGGAATAGGGTTAAACTAAACATGGCATGAATGTTAATGATGAGGTGCTTACCAAGTATTGTTATCTGGTACCAATCTATCATCTAAACACAACATGAATGTTACTTTTGAGGTACTGAGAAAGTGTTACATTTGTGCCGATCCATCATACAACATGGCCGCAAGTGGGGGACTCTGACGTATGGGAAATGCATACAAAGATCTTCTTCTAGATAATCATGAAATCCATTCTAACCAAGTATGACATGAATGTCACTCATGATGTGCCGATCAAGTATTGCTACTTTGGTACCATAGTCTTGTCCAAAATGGCTGCCAGCAGGGAACATTTTCTGGAAAGAACATTCAAGGATCTTTACCTCTGAAACAACTGGGCTAATACGGGAATTTTGAGTCGTGATTTCCGACAACATTTTTGTGTATAATGCGAAAAAAAATCAATACATCAATACCTTGGCCGGATGGAATCACTAATTAATGAGCATTGTTGAGCCAAGGGTGATTTATATTTAATCGATTTGTAGCGCTTCAGATTAATTGTTTTTCGTCAATTAAAATTTAGTTAAATAATTTTCATGCAGGACAAATTATAAGTACACTTCAATTTAATAAATAGTTCGTTTTTTGGTGGTATATATTTATATTCAATAGGACTGGATCCCGATTATACTTCTCACTGGTATTTGAGGAGATCGTTTCCGCCTTCAATTACACGAGAGTTCCTATCTCGAAAGTCCCGTATTAGAACCAAACTAAATCACAATTCTTCTTAGATGCTTCCCTTCAAAACACGTGTCTTGCAAGTATGTGCCCTAGCCAAAATTGCTAAAAACGGGGTACATAGCTTAATATTGGAGTACGTTCAAAGATCATCTCTGAAACCAGTTTCAGTTGCCAGATAGAAATATTTTACTTTGGCACAATACTTCTCATAAGGATTATTGTCTGCAGATCCATCCCTTATCAAAAATGGCAGCCGATAGGTGAAATACTCTAAAGTTGGACAGTTTATTTACCTGTTTGAAAATGAGACCCTTTACATAGAAGTTTTAATTTAACTAAAGAAGTTTTTTGCCAAGATCCAGGTGAGCGATACAGGCTCTTGAGAGACTCTTGTTTCTTGCTTAATATTTTCTTAGTTTTTTTTCAGGCCAACAGTTATTGCACAATTAAGGAACATCAGATATTTATCGTTTTCGTCGTGCCTACTGTGGAAGTTTCAACATCAATGGGGAGCCCCCCATCAATAATTGTGTCAAAATAGATAAACACAGAGTAAGTGTGTTAATTGACAGTGCAAATACTTTAATAGACTTTAATTCAGATTTTAGATGTGATAATATATGATATCAAGTAAATAAAATACTTAAATACGAACTATGACCTGCTCAAAAATTGACTAATTATCCAATGGAAACAATTCAGTCAACAAATGAAAATCCCCACAGCTAAAAATAGAGTTACAGTAATACCCTGTGTTTACCTAACAACTTCCTTGACGGACCACATGATCACTAGCCAGATAAGAGTTAAGTTTACAATATAGACGATTTTTGTTGAGGTTTTAAAAATGGAGACGCAAACCATACCACGAATCAGAAAAGGTAAGTTTTGTGTTCTTTTTGTATTTATATTGACAATAATATTTTTCCTGTTTGATTGATATTAATTGATATTATTAACCTTATATGGACTTGCTGACTGCATATTGTCAGATTTACGTAGAAAGACAAAAATAAATATTAATGTCAATTGTTATAGACAAATATTCTGCATAAGTTATTGCAAATCTAAATGGTCTGTATATTCTTTTGTGATTTCGATTCGACCCAGTACACATTCTTTATGTTTGTTTAAACTTTAAGAACATAGTTTTAAAGATTGATTACTTATCTTAGAGGTTAAGAGTAATAACTTTATGTAGTTTCGTACACTTCAGTTTTATATTTCCATGTACAGTGAACTTTATTTTGATAACAAATCGTACAGCAAATAATCAGAACCCCATTAAAGTACCTCTAAGTTTTGTAGGTTATCATTGACTTCATCTTATATATATATTATATATATATAGTCATAGGACAATGTTCAAATCTGGTTTAAACAGGACTTAATTGGAATGCACTTGAAAAAGATAAAAGAGAAGAATTTAACATTGCTGGAACAAATAGAAACTGACTCATGTGGGTTTTTTTCTTGTGCAGTTCCTATTTACTTTCTGGCATGTGGCTATGTTTTTCCGGCCATTGTAGGTGTTTCCTGTTATCTTTTTTATTCCATTTCAATTTCCTCACCCTACATGAGATATTTTGCTCTTCTGTAAAATTTCATGGTCTCATGCGAATTTGTGAGATCTCTAACATTGCAGAAACAAAAGATGCGACTCCCGATAAAGTAACTATAATTGTAATTAAATCAGTTCTGTTCATTACAGTATAAGTGACTTTTTCAAGTCAGACACTGGTATAAGAATTAATTATACCATATTCAGAAACAAAATTTACAGTAAATTCGGTTTTGTGTTATTTATTACCACTGTGCCGATGCCTCTGCTGGTGGACTGTTATTCCCCGAGGGTATTCACCAACCCAGTAGCCAGTATTTCGGTGCTGGCCCGAAAGCTGATTTCATTTGGAAACTTGCAAGATCTAAATTTTAGAAAATTTTGTTTAGAACGAAGGAGTATCTCCCTCTTGCATAGCATTGTCCTTGGTTGATTTGGCTTTCATATTTGAGTCTTATTGGTTATTCTCCATCAGTTTTTCCACGTTTTTCGGTTTATGGACTTCCAATTGTTTTGATTGTGACTGCACTGAAGAGACATAAGTTGTCGAAATACGCATATGCAGAAGCACAATTTACAGTAAACCCGGTATTTTGTATATATATATAACTTTGCATGAGAAGGAAATTCAAAAATACATCATACTTATTTTATGTCGTCAAAAAGACAAAAGACAGATGATATATATCCATTATAGTGTGTTGCTGTTGTATGTTACGACATTTGTAATAAGTAATAAAACTAGATAAAATATATAAATATATATACGTGAATTCATTGTTAAAAAAATCAGTCTTGAATTTATCACCATCTTTATAAAGCAACATTTGGCTAAAGAAGTCTCATCATACTTTTACTTTCAGATGTATTGACATTCATGCCTTTGAGTTGCACATGGTCTCGAGACCTCATGGAAAAAGTTCAGAAGACATGTTTACGTAAAAAATCTCTGAACGGATGGATTCCTATCAAAATCCATATTGTAGACAATCCAGACTTGGAGGAGATATTTGAGGATAGGAAGGCTGCAATGAGAAAAATGGTGAGGGAATTTGCTTGTTTATTTTGATTTTATCTTATTTTATTCTTAAATGTTTTGTAAGATTCATAAAGTCATCAACAGTATTCACTGAATTCTTACAATACGCTGAATACATCTATTATATGCGGTTTGTATTTGGTTTGTTTTTGGTTTGTTTCCTTGTTTGTTTTTACGGTATCAAAACTGCATGTTTTTTTATTATTACTTTTTAATAGATATGCGATTATAATGAAGAAAAAGCAAATTGTTTGTCCATCCATGTTTCTTAAGATATTTACTACTCACCTTTTTGTACTGTCAGATTTTCGGACTACTTTGGTTCTACCCATTTAAAAACATTTAATTTTTTTTTGCCCATGAAGCCTCTTTTTATTTTCATATTTTCATGTTATACTACTTTACGGGCATTCTGGTAAAATTTTATCAAACTATTTACTCTGTCACATTCATTCCTAACGAATCCTTGCTTGTGTCAAACCTATGGAAAATCGAAAAGAATTCACTTTCCCGCCATATCTTTAATCACATATATAGATAAAAAAACGAGGTTATTTAGCTTTGATTATTTAGCAAGTACTTAAGGTTAAAGGTCCCCTTTTCAGTTCAATGTTAAACCTATGGGAATTTTGTGTAAAATCCCCAGCCTTAACGGCTTGTTGTTTTTTTCCAAACATTTATCTGCAAATTTTTGAGGTTATTGCCTATGCAAAGCTACCAATATTTTATGCTAATATCTACAAATTTAATGATTTTGCAGAAAAAATCTTGAAAATATTGTGGTGGTTGGATGTTTTCTAGGACAAAAATGCGGTCTGTTCGAATGATTTGCCGTTTTTTATATTGATTATCATAAATAACTCGTTTATTTGTTGATAATACTTGCAACGAATGGTAACTTTGTATGCATAAATGAAACAGCTATCTGCAAACGAAGTTTGGTGAAGAAACAACAAGCCGTTAAGGCTGGGGAATTTACATAAAATTTCCATAGGTTTAACATTGAACTGAAAAGGGACCTTTAACCTTAACCTTAAATAATGTCTATTTCAATTTTTTAAGAAAAATCACACTTACCTGAAATCCTATTCATTTAGAATGGAGTATCAAACCTCCAAGAAAGATGATTAAATGATAAATAAATAATGTAAACAAGGATTTATTTATTTGTAGGGGAGAACGGAGGAAGAATTAAAGGAACAGCTTTGTTTTATGGCGGAATCTTGGAAGTCGGTTGTTAGTATGTGCAAATACGGAGTTAGATGTGTAGAGAAAAAAACGAACATACTTGGAGACACACGTGCTGGAATTCATCTGAACAAAAACTATGACATGTTGCTTCGGTTCATGACCTTTAGAAATTTCATAACGGCCAGATGTGTCGTTGTATTTAGGGTATGTACAATTTTGTTCAATTTTGTCTCGTTTTTTTTGTTCAACTTTGCTAAAAAAGATTACATTTAGTTGGATTGCTTTTTAATATACGACGGTGCTCGTCAAAGTTATAGGTATTGGGTAAATTGTCGTGATATGATTGCCACATTAGTCTTGTTTTGAAGCACTAATTACTTGTTATGATATTATTCAAATTGGGAACTTTGTTTAGTTTAATTAAATATTTTCTACATGACAATGTTTAAATTGTACAGTGTTATTGAACAAACACATGCTTAATAAGATGCTTTCAGATTTCACTACTCTGACGTCAATATTTCATTTTGCAGGTGATACCAGGACGAACCAAACCAGTTATGCCAAGGTTTAAAGGTCGAACCTTACTGCACCCATCAAAGCATTATGATGCCCATGTCTCGATGATAGATCCTGATCCGACAATATCAGTTTGTGAGGGATTGGCAAATAACTTTGTAAGTAATAATGAATTTGAAAACATGACATTTCTTGATACTATTAGTTTAATACAATGGATTATTAAAAAGAAACTAAAATTGAAATTATATCATTAAAAAAAAACAATTTGAATAAATGAAGGTAAAACAGGGATAACAGGAACATCTGTAATATTCAGGTGAAATATGTGTTAATTTAGCATGTGTTTCCCTTGTTAAGCATTCCCCCTCCCATGAGTGATACAATTTTTCAAAACAAATGAAAGTACATGATATAAATCTACATCTTACAAAATTTTTACAAATACACAGTAAAGGTAAGGAAAACGAATTCTTCCGTAAATATTGGTTTACAGTGGAAGACGACCTGTGCACGTGACTTCGTCTCCCATGGCTAAATGACCAACCAAAAGTGTTAAATTCTGTGATAAAACAATCGTAACCATACCCAAACGTCATAAAACACCTGACGTCACAATGTAAGGTACACTCAAATGGCGACGGCGTTACTTCTTACAGTATAGATTTCCAGATGTTTCTTGTCATATTTTACGGAAGAAATAGGAACTTGCATTCGATCAAAATTAAAGATCGGGATATTTGACATTTGTGTTAGAAATTCTACTTCTTTTCCTCTCGTTTCACTACTCCCAACTCTAGAAAAGACGAAATTTCTTACACTTATAAAAGAAAGCCCGACCTTCCAGTTGATCTTATGCAAGATTCTATTTACCTGTAAAGCAGGACTAAGACCCCAAAATTGATTGTAACTCTTACAAAATGTATCATGGTACAATGTACCTGTTATATTAAGGACAGAAAAGTCTCGTCAGCAGTATATGTACTTGGCAAAATTATATTGTATAAAGTATAGCTGACTATCATATAAATAACAAGTTCTACTCAAAGATCAAATTCAATTCAATTCCAAAGCACAGTCACATTTAAGTATTTATTATATATTTCTTATTATTTTGTTTCAGATCTATATATATCAGTTAGACGATGAAACAAAGATCCCTTATCAACATCCTCGTCAGGCTATTCCATACGCTGTTATACAACTTAGACAACCTTACAGGATGACTGTTGGTCGACCATTCTCATCATTTCGTGATCGTTTCCTAGCCCAAATGCGAAATAAAGAATCTAGGGGAAGCCATAAAAATTACATTAGTAGACGAAAAGATGAGTCGTCGAGCTCTTCCTCTAAACATGAACGACACAGACACAGAAGTGGTCAGTCGGACGCTTCAGAAAGTGATGAATCGCCCACTAGACGAAAAAAACGTAGTAGAACCCCGAAAGAAGTAAGAAAACGACATAAAACACCACCGAGGAAATCTTCTGAAACAGAAATGACCATGGCAAATGAACCAAAAACTGAGCCAGAGGAATCATGTATTCAAAGCAAACTGCAAAAAATTGAAGAGGAGATAAAATTAAGACAGTCAAAATTAACAAAACTTCGCCACATGAAGATATCACAAGACAGTGAAAAGATTAATCAAGAAAAAGGTACAGAAGACGATCACGAAAGTACCAACTTAGCTGTCTTACAGAGCAACACTGTCGAGTCGTCGGAACAGGGTCTTGTACAAATGCCGGTGACACATGAATTAAGTGACACCTTTTCACCAAAAATTACTTCAGTATATTCAACATCTGGTATCAAAGATTTTGATATGAGCGACACATTTTCACAAGAGTATAGGGAATTGAGTAGTGGAGCTTCGACACCCACATTAGACGAGCCCGGGGATCAGACTTCTGGGCACTCCAAATCACTTATAGATGCGTTAAACAACAAAAATAACTCATTGGAGACTGTGACACAATTTGTCCAAAATGAACACAGTCATCAACTGTCTGATGATGTTCACTCTAGTTATAAAGAGAACAACATTCACAAAGTAAATGATGAAGGACATGAAACTGAAAAGTGTACGTCTAAAGAATCGGGTGACCAACATCTTCATTCAACGATAAAGTCAGAGGTTGTCCGGACAAGCGAAAACGAGACTGCCATGGTTACGAAGGAAACCATATCTGTTACCGATGTCCAGGAAAAACAAGCAAAACAAGAATCCAGTAACAGTAACCAACATACACACACTGCAAAGGAGTTAGACATAAAGCAATTGTTCAGAGAGGCTATATATCAAATGGATCCTTCGGATTTGTACGAATTATTGACACAAAAATTAGACGATGGAAATAATGATGTAGAAAATGAGGAAACTATTACAGAGAATGATAAAAAAGCAACAGAACCATCAGCTGAAATGGAATGTAACCAAGGAAATAATGAAATGATACTTGACTTATCTTGTAAACCGAAACCAGTCATAAAACAGGAAGTTACTGATTTGGATAATGATATAAATGAAAAAGAGAGTGGTGATAAAAACACGAATAATCACATAGAAGTAAAGGTTGATGGACCCAACACTGAATCAAGTATATTAAGCTTACAATCACACTGCGATCTCATTTCGGTGAAAAATGAGAGTTTAATGATTCTGGATAATCTTGAAATATTGGCAAGTGTGGCTTCTGGACTACAACCAGCAAAGTCAAATCCAACAGGTGTATATAATGTGAATGTAGACTCGATTGCTGTTAAAACAAACAAACAGGAAAGAAATGGATTGTCAGGTAAAATTGTCAGTGATGACACTCATCAAAATAATATATCATCAAACAATGAAAGTAGAAAACAAGAATACATATTTGATGCAGAGATTTGTAGTCAGGTTGTAAAGAGGACTGACTTACATTCAAATGACACCGGACACAGTCTTGGTGGAAAGGCAATATCTGTAGCAACTGCAGCTCCCTCAATACATTCTTTCAAATCTAAAACTGATAACAATGGTAAACGCATGAATACCAAATCCTTAACAAAACCTGAAGGAAAAACAGCTGTCCTCAAAACTCGACCCGTGGAACAAGATATGAAGAGTACAAAATTGAATAAACAGACGAGTAAACTGGAAACAAATGAAGAAACTGATTGTTATTCAGAAGATTTTCAGTTGAAGCAAGTATTAGCTTCTACAAAACGAAAAACTGCCAATTCTGTAGCTGCTGCTATTGCTGCAACAGAACAACCAAATGTTCTTCCCCAAAATGTAACATCTATAGGCTCAAAGCAGGTGCACAAACGAACTCCAAAACAAAAAAATGGACCGACAAGTGATGATACGTCGGTTCAAAATAGCACAAGTTGTGATCAATTAACAACATTAAGGCAGAAAGTATTGAGAAGCGGGAAAATATTGTCTGCGGCACCATTATCCGTAACACCTGACACAAGACAAATTTCTACAACAGCAGATGCAAGGCCAGCCTCTAGGGGAAATCTTTTTGAAAAATTTTTATCCTCTGATACTGACGGTAATTCAAAAGGAAAACGAGACAGTGATAGGCAGATGTCGATGGCTGCCTCTAATTTACAGACTATTGAAGAACGTAAAATGACTGATCAAAACATGTACATTAAAGAGAATGTGACAATTATAAAACAAGAACTTAACTCGCCAGAAACCAGTAACGAGTCTACAGCTTTGATTGATAATTCAGTAAAAGACAAAATGCAATCAAACGAAAAAACACCGACTATTGCTCATAATGTACTTACTAGTGAAAATACTGTGTCAAACTTCCATAAAGAAAATGTTGAAAAGTTAACATCTCCACTGCAAACAATTAATGACGAAACAAACAAAGAGAATGAGATACTTTGTAGTATAAAACGACAGCAAGCAAATCAAGATGTATCCATAGCGAATCAAGAAATAATGACGAATGATTTTTCATCAAGTTTGAAACAACCAACAGTCAACAAAGAAATATGTACTGACTCGTCAATTTCAAGTCCATCGACAGACAGGGACAAAAAAGAACAAACGGCAAATAATGAAAATGTAATAAAAACAAATATCGTTATGATAAAACAGGAGCCACTCTCTACTGAACCGCCATCTTCATTAAGCGTTGTCAGTCCAATTAACAAAACTAAAAGCATTGACCAGGAACACATAACACATCATGTTTTAGATGAATCCATAGTTGAATTAATGGATAAACAAGTCACTGAACAAATAAACCAATCTGAAATAACATTAAAAAGGA
The DNA here is from genome assembly GCA_002080025.1 of Modiolus philippinarum. NCBI lineage: Eukaryota > Metazoa > Mollusca > Bivalvia > Mytilida > Modiolidae > Modiolus > Modiolus philippinarum. The sequence continues at coordinate 62,195 of MJUU01024176.1, forward strand.
TACCTACTGTTATAAAGAAAGAGCCAGTGAGCCCAGGTAACGATATCATCTTGTCTCGTAACAGTGGGAAACAAAACGGAATACCTGAGGTCTCTACAATATCAGCAGCAGATATTCAATCAAGCAATGTCTCCATATCGTCTAAAGGTGAAGTCAAAGATGATGCTTCGGTATCTAACACATCTAGGCTAACCACCTCTATAAAGAAGGAACCTGTCAGTCCTATAAAAGAATCATTCAATATGTCAACAGAAAAAGTATCGAGTACTGCGAAATCTCAGAAAACTGTTACATGCCCTCAAGTAGAGAGTAGCGTGAAAGAAACCCCAAACAAAAAGACTGAAGAACCGAGCAAAATATCAACCGAAATCGATAAAACATTAAAAGACCTCGAACAAGTTATTGGAATGTTCTCACAGAGAGTCAGAAAAAACAGTGGAGAGGTCGACATGAATTCGTCTGTTTGTGCAGGGCAAAGAACAAAATTTATACAAGATAAATCGCATGAAAACAAATCGAAATGTGAAACTGTCACTAGTTCAACAACTAAGACTGATAACAAAAATAGTGAAAGTATTTCTGAGAATAGTGAAACTTTATTTGAAAAGGACGAACCGGTATCAACAACCAAACCATCCGTCAAGTTGAATGAACCAAAACAGGCATCTAATATCATGCAAATAGAAGTGATCACTGGAATAAGTGCCGCCAAGAAGTCACCAATACCAAACAAAACGGCACAATCTTTAACAACTTCTAGTAAATCTAAAACCGTAAAACAAAATACCGCAAATAAAGAACTAATTAATTCACAAACATCATTGAAGCGATCTGCAAATCTTAACAAGTCCATAACTAAGACGAACTCTAATAGCGATGACACCATAAGGACTAAGCGTGTCTTACAATCCGCCGTCCAGGAATGTATTTCAACTGGTAAAATGAATGTAGATGTTTCGAAAAGAATAAAGAAAGAACCAGTTTCAGAAGATGAATACCATGGCCAATCAAGCCCAGTTAAACAATTAAAAACAAAGACGAAGCAATCTAATAAAAAACAAATTGAAAGTTGTAAACCAAAACTTAGCGAGAGGAGATATCTTCTTGAAACACCACAAAGTTCTGGGTCAAGCGAGAGGAGATATCTTCTTGAAACACCACAAAGTTCTGGGTCACTGTCAAAATCAGAAAGTGATAAAATTCAGAAAACGCAAACAATCAATTTGAAAAAACGGTCTCAAGACAAGAAGGAAAATCCATTAGAAGCTATCCGAACTGAATACTCTTCTTCAAAATATAAAGACGAACACGAAGGATCACATAGGAACGACAGCAGTAGTGCCTCTACTAGAAATAGAAATACTGGTAAGAATGTAGACAAGCGAAGATCAAGTAGCTCTGCAAGTAGTCGGTCATCGTCGATTGAGAGCCAAACTAGAGATTTTACAAAACGAGACAAGCATTTACCAAACAATAGCGATAGGAACTACTCTAGATATAATAGCAAAAGCCCACTTAAATATCAATCCTCTGGTAGTGGAAGTTTCTATGTAAAAAGCAAATGGGATAGTTATGAAAATTCAACAGGGAGTTATACAGATAGAAATATAAATAGCAAGTATGCTTTTGACCAATCACAGAAAGGGACGTATTCTACAAGTTATAATTCTACCTATTCAGTTCCATACCAATATACGCAGGAAGCTCACAATAATCAGCATACAAATACTATGACTTACCGAAATATGTCTAGTATAGATAACAGAGGCAGCACTTTTACACCAAATAATCTCTTTGTAACTAGGAGGCAAGATGAGCATGGTCATAGACATGGCTTTAGTTCTTTTGAAACAGGGAGGCCAACTGAAACTCGTACATACAGCAATAACAACTTCAGTAGGTCACCTGTTAGACGGGACAGAAGTAAATCTTCAGAGAGGCCATACAGTTCTCGTTATAAAAGGACTCGAAGTAGGTCAAACGAAAGAGATGATGGATACGACCGTAAGCGACATAGAAGCGACTCACGTGAGAGAAGACGATCACGACTTTCTGACAGGTCACGTGAAAGAAGTGATTCTCGTGACCGCGAAAGAAATGACAGGTCTAGGTTGAAGAGGAGATATAGCGGGTCACGTGGGAGAGATAGAAGCTCATCAAGTGAATTAAACAGGCGAAGTCCTTCACCAGCAACAAAGACAAGATTATATCAGGATAAAAAAGCAGACGACAGATTTGATTTTTACCGATCTCACAATTCTACCCATCATAATTATTCACCGATTGCTGATGGAAGTAGAGGGCAAATGTTGAGCAATCTAAATTCTCAGAAGTCAAATGATGCTGAAATTACTAACACATTATCAAAAGCGATGTCAACCCTCCTGAAAAAAATTATATATGATGATAAAGCGCAAGATAATACAAAGGAGGGAAGAATGGCGGATATGGTCCTAGATATGGTAAAAGCGCGTGTGAGTGATGAACAAAATCAGAACCAACTGTCGTTAGCTTTAAACAGTGATAACCCTATTCATTCAACTGGCATAAAGAATACTTACGATACTTCCATAAGCAGTGAACATAGACTTCAAAGAAATTCAACATTAACTTCAACTTCACGTTATGAAAGTGAAGATAGGCCCAGATCAAAATATAGTAATGAAAGAAGCTCTGTGGCTAGCAGTACAAACAGACCGACGTTTAGCAGCACACATAAAACGCCCCCCATTTTCAATAGCTTACTCATACCGAAATATAATCCAAACTGCCATTACTCTTCTTTTACTGGTACGCGAAGACGGAGTTCGAGTTATATCCGACCATGGTCAAGTGGACGATTTAATTCTCGGAAAAGCATTATAAGTCACAGAACATATACAGGAAGTTTGAAAGAAAGGCATTCTAAGAGTGAAAGTAGGTCAACCAGAGATAACAAGTCGCCATCGAAAAAGTAATCATATAGTGTGATATTGTTGAGCTAGCAATGGCTTACCCTCTACTCATTATATATATATGTGTGTGTACAGTATCCTGAACGTCATTTAACGCAGATATTTTGAAGCGCCGTCATATGATATGGTTGTGTTTTGAAGGACATGTATATGACGGCATGAGATGATACTACATTGATACGTGTATGTATATATTGATCATGTTTACACATTGTCCACCTTCATGTGAATTGCTGAAGTTTTTACAATGTACATAAGTTGGCTGTATTGGTGCATGGTGTCATGTTTTTCATGTCAAATCTGTTTTAAAAAGTCATTATCGTTAATCGACAGTATTACTACTTCTGCTGTTATTGAATTTCAGAGTCTAGACTCTGGAACAATGTATAGGAGATTGGAGTTTATTTAGTTGAGAGACGAGACAACTTTCCAATTAAAAAGGGAAATATGGCTCCTGAAGGAAAATAACAATATAAGTATTAATAGTGCTAAAATTATTCTTCAACTTGTTAACTATTTAAAACAGGTGGACAGTATATATGTAACATATAAAGTAACAAATGGGGACACTTTACTACAACAAGAGTGAAAAATTTTCTGCACATTTTCGTAGCAAAAATATGTTACAGAAAATATTAAATGGGAGCTTGTTGCAAGTTGAAATTATTTTATGAATTTTATTGTTTCATGAATTGATTTATTGAATAACAAAAATATGCAAATCATGCACTGTTTGTATAGTTGTGTTGTCTTGTTTAGCATTTGTATTAATCGGAGTCATCAGATGCATGGGTATGTTTCTAAATTTGATATATTCGGGCCATATAACCATAGTAATCTACAAACAGGCATTTTATTGTCACCAATATTTAAAATTTATCAGAAGTAAGGAATAAATGACTGATAGAACAAATCTGCCATTGGTATCAGTGCCCAACAAATAAAGCAAGTTGTTTCCCTACACTACATTGATGTATATTAATAACCAAGTTGTTTCCCTACACTACATTGATGTATATTAATAACCAAGTTGTTTCCCTACACTACATTTATGTATATTAATAACCAAGTTGTTTCCCTACACTACATTGATGTATATTAATAACCAAGTTGTTTCCCTACACTACATTGATGTATATTAATAACCAAGTTGTTTCTCTACACTACATTGATGTATATTAATTACAACTTTGAAATGTGCAGTTCATACATAGTACTGATATTTCAATAGAAAACTATAAACAATTGCGAAAAGTTTTAACGTTCCATCTTTTCTAAATCCTTTCTACATCTTTTTTTGAACTTGCATTTCGAATTTGACGAAAATGGTCATCTCAGTACAAAAGATTATGACAAAACGGACGATTTTAATTTCAAAACTATTAATTTTCCCTTACATGGACAGAAATATTCCGGCTTCTCCTGTTTAAGGAGTGTATGTTTGGTAGTTGATTCGTTATGAGAGAGCTAGCAGAAATTATACAGAGTTTCTTATTAGACATAGTTATCTCCATCACCACCTTATTAATCAAGGCTTCAAAAAAAAAATCCGTCTCATACGATCATTAAAAAGTTCTTTAAAAGATATCAGTTTCTTGTGCAAAATGTTGAAGTTTCGGTCCGGACTCTGATTCAAGATTCTTGGCTTAGTACCGGGATGATCATTTGACCTTTCAATATCAATTGCTGTTGAGTTGCTATCGGACATTACCGCAATGGAAGGGGGTTTTGCATGCCATGAAAGCGGTTTCACGCGCCATTTCTTTTGAAATGCTTGTACTAAGTCGGGACCATTGCAATCTACAATTTTTCCGGTAGTTTCAACCTTATGTATGAACTTCGACTCTTGGCAACTCTGTTCGGTAATTCTGTTATCATCCCATTTAATTAATGATGAACAAAGATGAGACAGGGATATGATATGAAGTTGGATCCACTCACAATATTCATCTATCGCAGTAGTCAACTGATTGAAAAAAGCAATTTATATCCTGCGTGTTCGGTATCTCAGTATCGTTCAAGCTGATATAAAATATTACTTATTCATTTTTATCACGTGATTTGATATACCATGTTTTTCTAATATACCATATTCAAGTTATGAGATTAATGGTCAATATCCAATATCCCTATTGAAAACCTCTTCACTACATAAAGTAAAAATTGTCCTTTGACTCATCCTAGATAATATCAAGTGGTATTCCTGTACTGGACGGATGTTAATACAAAGTGTTATCTTAACTGAAGTTATATATCCCCAAAATGATAGACAAGAAAAAGTCAGTCATAAAAGTAAAACAAAAACGCATTGACTGACAAGAGAAGATCGGCCCAAAGGATACCTTTCAAACAAATTATATCTTAAATTTTAAAATTTATAAAACAGAAGTATTTTCTTGTGCAAAGCTGCGTTGACATAAAAAAATGTTAAGATATAGCATGTAAGAAGTATGCACTGCTTATAAACACTCCTGAAAATGTGGGTAATAACAAAGTTACCGAACAGGCTTGTCAACAGCCGAAGTCCACGAGACAAAAAGATAAATCAGGTGGAAACCATCGGATAAATTGTCGACTTGGTACAGGCAATTCAAAAGAAATGGTGAGTAAAACTGGCTTTATGACAAGCCAAAACTCCCCTTTCATTGCGTAAATGTCTTGTAGCAACTCAACAGCAATTGCTATTGAGAGGTCGTAAGTAGTTGAAAGAAGTTATCATCCCAGTACTAAGTGAAAAAGGTATCTTGAATTGTGACTATATGAATAATGGTTAATTTGCTCTATTTGTTTGGGGTCAAAGCCTTTATAGTGACCAAATAGGCGCAACATGATCGATCTAAAATGATCTGTTAAAAATCGTTTGCAGCCATTAAAGATTAATATAAAAGTGTTGGGTGACCATGTGTCATGTTGTCCATTATTTGTGTCCAGTGTGTCGTGTGTGCTGGGCAAGTCAAATGCACTTATACACGGACCTGGTTCAAGATAAAAAAAAAAACAAATAAAGTGATGAAGCTTAAGTATAGGCATCTTTAAATAAAGAAAAGTATGACATCTTCTCGGTATCATCTAAATTTTCGTGAAAATAATCATTTGAATAACCTGACAACTATATCCTATACGAATTAAAATATCTATGGGGTTCTGTAGTTTCTGATATCTACTTGAGTTCCATATTTAAAGGTGTAAAGTGTCTTGGATTTGAAAATCAATCATTAAATCGTGTTCGATTGATAAAAATAAAGGCGTGGAGTTCGTATATAGTTTTTTCTTTATGTTTGGATTTTTACCACATCAAACGATACACAGAGATTGACAAGACATTTAACTCCATAACATCCTCCATGCAATCTTAAAACTACGTTCATAGTAATTCGATGGAGTCTCAGGTTCGTGTATATAAACAGAGCTTCTGAGTTTATTAGTTCTTTTCCATCACACATACACACAAACGCACAAATAAATAAAAGTTCAACCGACGTAATGGCCTATCAACGAGCAATTGGGGAAAACGCATTACCTCATTCAAAAATTATTAATCTTTTTTAAACGTTTTGTCATTTTTGTCAACTGAATTCTAGTAAAGAGCTGTAACATGGCACTTATTTTGGTACACATCAAACTAATAAAAAGCATGTTACTGTATGCAGGAATTTCGAAATTATTGCTTTTATCGATAAAGATCTTTAATCAAACAGAAAAAATTTAAACATTCATCTAACGGTAGGGCAATACAATTTAGAAACTAAAAGTTATGACATTGTATTTAAGTCATGGTAGACTTTCTACATGCAAGGTCATGTTAGGGTCGATTCAATAAATGTGTCCCTACCTGAACTTCCTGACCAATCAAATGCAGTGATGATGTTTGCTTCTATATCAATAATTGACAGTTCCTTTGTAAAAAGATGACATAATGCTACATTGTGTAAGAATGTATACAATATTTTGTCTGTAGCCATCCACATTTGATGACGTTGCGTTTTCTTTAACATGGAAGCTGACAAAAGATATACATGTCACAAATTGACGGTGGGGACAGATTTATTGAATCGGTTCTAATCGCATTCTGTATGATTAAGTACTAGTTTACGAGCATGAAGTTAGAGATTAGTATGGTCTTGAAAACTAAGAATATGACAAAATGATTGAGGTCAAAAGTATTTAATCTTAATACGTTCTTGTTTAGTATAATTGACAATAATCCATGCATGTGTACCTAAGCATGCAGTAATAAGATCAATTGATTTTCTGGTACGACTACGTACGCAAATGTATGGATTATTTAATCCAGAATGCACGGATAATGAAATAATAAATTTGTTTGCATAGAAGTAGTACTTGTCATGGGTATTGAATATATTTGAAACAGTTACCGATTTAAAGAGATTCCGAGCTGGAATACTGATATGCTAAGAGTTACTTAACTCATGCATAGCTCTGTCCTTAGCTAATTTTGGCTTTACATTTAGATCATATTTGGTTATTTGTTCTCTATCAGTTTTAAATATCTTTGAGTATATGGTCTTCCAAACATTTAGATTTTATCTGCACTGATGGGACATAGGTTGTCGAAATGCGCATATGCAGAAAGTAAATTCACAGTAACCTCGGTATTTAGTTATTTATTAACATCATGAAAAAGGGAAGTCTGCATTATTTTCCAGATTTTTTTTTTATTCCAACGAAAATTTATGTGAATTAATATAAATAAATATAAATGTATTGTTAAAATTTGTGAAAAGGTGATGCTGTATTAAGATTCGAACTTCTATTGAATAGTCAAAAAATTTCATTATTGGTCAGGTATTATGAAATGAGTACATTTTATAAGGCACGGGTAAAAATACCACTCCCCCACCCCTTGAAAATCAAATGGTCCGTGCCTAGGTATTGGTCAGGTATTATAAAATGAGTACATTGTATGAAGCTTGAAGTTTATGCAATAGATCATACTTCGTTCATGAAAACTGACGATTTTTCATAAATGAGAGCTATTCACCATTTCACTGGTCGAGAGCACTTTCTAAAGTTCATGAAATTAAGAAATAGTCTGTTACTTTCAGGAGATATGTTATTCAATGGTCCAATTAACATAGTCTAGTGCATTAACTAGCGCATTCATTTCCGACTGTGGAAAATTGATAATAGTGAAGATTCTGAACTATATATTACGAATTGTAGAAAAAATTGATTTTTGACCTTATGCATTGGTCAGGTATTGTAATTAGTTCATTGTATAAAGCATGAAGTTATACAATACATAATACTTTATTCATGAAATTGTAAATGAGAGCCATTGATTTCTCTCATTATTTGGTCATTTCACCGGTCTAGAGCACTTTGTCATATTCTGAAGTCTGTTTGTATATCAATGGCTCACTTCTGATTTCAAACACAAAAGAGCTTGATAGTGATATTAATTAAACCAGTGGCGTCTTATCCCTATATAATATAAAGCCCAAAAGTATTCTTTATATTTTCAAGAGTTTTCACGGATCAGTTTTGAGTTCAAGTACATGTATATCTTTGTTCCTCATAACGGAATACTAAGTAATTAGAATTTATTTATTCAGAGAAACACACAGTGGAGAAACAAAGTTTGTTTTTATGACTGACAGAGAAGAAAGATATATAATCCATAAAAGTAATGCCAATGTTGCATGAGTAGGATAAAGAATTTTGGGGTTTGTTTGTTTTTGTTTCTTTTTTGTTTTTGTCAGTAGGCACTGAGGTAAACTCGGGTTGAAAGTTTTTTCATAGTATCACTTAAGTTTAAGATGAATTGAAAAAACAGCCACCTGCCAAAAGTGAATGTTGGTTGTTTTGAAAATAAAGGTAGTTGTTTTAACCACCTTAAAACAGGAATGGAAAACAATGGAACAAAGAGTAAATGTCCGTGAATCTAAAGGAGCAATATGGATGTTGTTTAGATACCCTGAAAAGGCAAAGAAAAAAACTCTTTTTTTTTAATTTTCAATCTCTTATATTTTTGAAAGACGCTTGCGTGACGGTGTTTTTAAAACTGCGTGTGAAGAAATTGCTTTTAAATGTCTAAATAGTATGGACAAATATTTTAAGATTTTTTAAATGGGTGAATAAAAACTTGTATCACGTTTACGTGAACGTGAGATAGTCAATACAGTGAAATAACATTTACCTGAACTATTGTAACGATATTCTATACGCTTTATACGCTTTATACACTATCATATATCAGTATAGGGGTATTTAAAATCTAGATATCACGACGTAAGCACATGATCTAAACACAAAAACATAGCAACCAGCATCATATAAGCGGAAAAGACGAATTAGAAAGTGATGCAATTTTGATAAAAAAAAAAAAAAAAAAAAAAAAAACAGAAAAAAGCAGAAAATAAATCACAGATAATATTTATATATTTATACAATAGATGTACACAACAAGATCGATTAAAGTTACTGAAAGTATATATATATTTTTTGAAACTAGAATCCAAATACTATTCCAAACGATCACAAATTTTTACTTTCATCGTTGTCACTATCGGCCAATTGCGAATCGATGAGATCATTATTATAGTCTAAACAATAGATGTAATCCCGATAAAGAAATTATTACAGTAATAAAATCAATAATGTTTATTACAGTAATAATGATTTTTTAACAATCGCATACATTGCCTGACTATGATAATGATCTCGTCGATTCGCACTTGGCCAATAGTGGTTGTTTGGAGTCGAATTGTTCAGAGTGTCATTTCTGAATGTATTGTAATGAATCTATTCCGAGTGAGGTGTGAATGGGAACAAAACCAGAAAGAAAATGATCGACAATTAAGAGCTTTAAAATAATCCCTCCGTGCAGGTAGGGATCAAATGACAACTCGATTCCACTTGTGTAGTAGGAAGATGCTTGAGATGGGACAAAATCTAATGCTGTTTAGCACATGAACCACGTTAGTTTCAACCTGTGGATGGGCAATTGTCGATGCTGGATTCATTTGACAACCTTACAGTCCATCATCACGTTTTGACAAATTCGAAATTGGTTCCTCAGGTGCTGCTTGGTGCTTCAGATGCGTCTGGATCGGTTTTGTTTCCAAATTACTGTACTTTATATAGAAAATATGCCGAGGAAACGTATGGAACTTCCAGTTAGGCAATTATTTCGTGTAGAATAAAAAATGAGGCTGAAAAAAAAATTCCCAACGTTACCACTTAACTGAGCTGTCAATAATATTATAAAACGTCTCGAACAAGAAGTTATAGCAAGAAAAAGGTGTCGAACAAGAAGTTATAGCAAGACATTTAGGAATGGGTCTATTAAGACCTCTGTTGGAGGAAGAGAAGACAAACTATTTATGGCAAACAAGGAGGATTTCAAATGATTTTCAACTAAATTTGATGGGAAAATAGTTAAATAGTTTTGGAAGTAAAAACAATATAATGGCTCTCACAAAATTGACAGTTCATACGGATTTTTTCCATTATGTTCTAGGATTTCTGCCTTTTGGATTTCTTTTATAAAAATGAGTGCATTGATTCACAGTGTGCACAGATTTATCGGGTAGTTTTATTTCAATCCAGTGCAGAGTCGACGAAAAATATGTTAAAGAAATATTAACTTCTCTAGGATGGTTACAAAAATGGAACTACTGTAATTCCGAGTTTTGTTGATCATTTGATTGTTTAATTGGCAAAAACCAACTCTCTGCATACTTCTGCAGAAAACTAAAGAGACAAGAAGGAAACTAGAAATGTTCATACCAGCTTCAATTATTAATCAATCTAAGAATCCTGGAGAGCTCAATAGGTACCACAGGAGTACGTTCTACTGAAACATCTAAAATTTAACAGGGATATTTAGCTTGGACGTTATAATTAGAATAGAGATAATTTTCGATGGAATAGTTACAGAATAAGGGAAGATTTTTGATGTCCAAAGAACTTGTATGTCATTAGAAAGTAACAGGGACTTCAAAGGATCACAGAAGTCTCGAACAATCTTTCAATATGAGAAACAATCCACAGGGAGAGACAATGTAACTGATGTTTCTGAGAAAATAACTCAAACAATCGAGAATCAGTGGTTTCTGCAAAATCTTTAAAAAAGGTTTAAGGGTGAAAAATTATTCGTCCAATCAATTATATTTTTGCGCCATGAAAAAGTATCAAAGAATTAACCATTTAAGAGGAAATAAGTATTTGTATAAGCAAATTATGCTACAGAAAATATTCTAAAATGAAAATGAATCAAGAATTTTGCAGCACGAATTTGGTAGTGTTAAAAAACAAGGAGCCTTACACCCTGTTTTGGATATGAAACCATAAATTGGTTACTAATTCCAAAACACAAGATGGAAACTCTCTAGCCTTTCATGAAAGAAGTTGGGGAAATGAAATTTTGCAATAACTTACAGGTGTATACTTTTCATGTTTATCTTCACTTCAAACAGCTCCCGCGATTTCACTTTTTATACACGTCATATTAGTTTCAAGCTATGACAGTTGGTATCCAATTATGCACAAGATAACATAAAGTTAATGACAGTACTGGGAGCCCAACTCAGACAGAAACTGATGCTTACTGGTATTTGTATTTTTGAAAAGCCAGCTCCAATACAAACTGAAAATTACTAGTTCTTTTGGCGAATATTAAGTCAATTTCGCTTCCTACTCAAAATCTGTAATATTCGGAGGTCTTTTTTCACTTTAAAGATTGGAAAAGTTACTAGGACAGATAATGGATTTCAAAGCATACTAGGACGTATCCAGATTTAAATCAATATCTAAGCAGTTGTGATGCTCAAAATTACCTTTTTAATGACAATTTGTATGAAACAAATTCGACGTATACATATGCGCCCTATTCATCTCTGTGAATCATAAACACAAGGGAAAGTGGTCATTCCTCACGGCAACATCAGCTAATGATGGACAGAGTTTTACATAAGACATGTTTTTTTTAAAGTTTATATACTTCTACCACAATGCACCTGGTGAGACGGACGGTAGTACATTATTCTGTACCTGTTTTATGGAGTTCATGCATTTCTTTAAAGGTATTTCCCCATGGGAAATCCTTTCTTGTTTTTCTAATCAGAGGTCACTTTGGGAGGAAGTTATTTGTAGAAACGCCCTAAATAGGTAATGAAGTGTAAAGAAGAAAAATCGTTGGTTGTTGACGGATATTGGGGACATAAAGTTACTACACGTACTTATGCTAGTGTTTGAGCATACTTTGTGAAATACGACTCAGAATCACAGAAAAAATATACAGAGGAAGAAGTGATTAAAATGTTAGAGTTTCTGATCGACAATATATTTGTCCAGTTTGGAGGACTTGTTTTTCAACAGACTATCGGAATTCCAATGGGCACAAACTGTGCACCTCTTTCGTCCGATCTATTTCTCCACTCATGTGAAGCTGAATTCATCGAAGGGCTTCTTCAAAATAACGATAAAAAACTGGCCCAGTCCTCTAATTTCAGCTTCCGTTATATAGATGATATTTTATCATTAAACAATCCTCGCTTTGGTGATTTTCTTCATCTTATCTATCCAAAAGAGCTAGAAATTAAGGATACTACAGATACTTCCACATCAGCCTCGTTCCTTGACCTTCATCTTAAAATTGACAAAAGAGGTACACTACAAACTAGGCTATATGACAAACGCGATGACTTCACTTTTCCAATAGTCAACTTCCCCTTTCTTTGTAGCAACATTCCAAAAGCACCAGCATACGGAGTTTACATCTCCCAACTCATTCGCTACTCAAGGGTCTGTGTTCGATACAGTGACTACCTTGATAGAGCTCGGTTGTTCACAAATAGGCTACTTAAGCAAGGGTATGTTGCCCATAACTTGAGGTCATCACTACAGAAGTTTTACGGTCGACATCACGATCTTGTGGACCGCTATGAGATATCCGTTTCCCAGATGACAACAGATCTTTCTCTTTGCCACTAAAGTTTGTTTTTCTTCTACCGGATTTGACTTTACTACCGGAGTTGACATGTTCAACACGGCGGGTGTCTTAAAAGAAGCAGGAGATGCTTACTCTACCGGTGCACCTGATCTCACCCATGGTTTTTATTGGGTCCGTGTTGTTCATTTTTTGTATATGTGCGTGTCTTCATTTTCATTTCTGTGCCGTGCTCATGTTATGAGGGGGCCGATGGGTTTATTTCGTTCTCCGTGATCGGGGATTTCAATTCCCCGTGATTCGTTTTCCATTTCATTAATTTGTCGTGAATCGTTATTAGAACATCGTTTGATCCGTGATTGACAACATGAATTTTCCGTGAATTGTGATTGGTCCGAATAATTTTTTCGTGATTCGTGATGAGACCCCCCCCCCATCAGGCCCCTCATGTTATGTCTTCGTTTCTTTGTTTTTCCGACGTTGCCATTGTCCTTGGATTGTTCTTTTCAGACTGACGGTTCGGTTCTCACTTACTCTATCTAATGTTACAGTTTAAAGTTAATCGTATTCCATAATACAAAAAAAAATACCCAGGTTGCGTTAAAAACAGTAAATTTCGTTATGTTTACTCATGTTTCAAGGAGTAACCTCTCATCAGCAGCATTAAAATCAAATAATATGGAAAGCCATAATCCAAAAAGTAGTCAAAACAGAAGTACTCATTTCCAAACTTGTCGAAATAGGAAGCCAAATCAAGTATCAAGGACATCTACCGAGTGCAATACATGGAATGAAACCTCAGTATTTTAAGTGGTTAGAATTTTGATAAAAACTGTAAATTTCTAAAACACGCAAGGTAAAATTCTGACTATTCGGCGTGTGAATACCCTCGGGGACCTCTGGTCAACCAGCAGTGGCATAGGCCCAATGGTTCAAAATATAAAAAAAATACCGTAGTTGCAAAAAAAACCAGTAAATTTCGTTATGCTGTGTTTTTTTTTAATCATATCTTCCTTTTGGTTATTTGTTCTCTATCAGCTTTTACACGTTTTTTGGTTAATGGACTTCCAAATATTTGGTTTTATCTGCACTGATGAGACATAAGTTGTCGAAATGCGCATATGCAGAAAATAAATTGACAGTAACTTCGGTATTTTGTTATTTATACTACTATCGCGTTATTAGACTTTCAATTCACGGTATATGGAATAATATCTTATTACAATAAGAAAGAATTTTATGAAAAGTACTTGTTCTGCTTGGATAAAAAAATCATCTGAATGTCCTGGTTCAAGCATTGGTTTGTAAACTGGTGTCAATATTCGTCCTAATAAAGCATGTTATATGACAAGGTTTTCAAAATGGATAGCAGAATTGTATAAAGGATGTAGCTAGATCATTAATATTGATCATCGTAACAAAACGACATCCAAGAGGGAAAAAATTAAAAAGTCGCCAAAAATACCAGTACATTAATTGAGACAGTGTTATAAAAGTAATAGTCGACACAAAAGGAAATATAAATATGAACACATATGAATCTAGCATGTTGCAGAAGAAATATGACACGTAATCGTGATGGCTGTAAAGCTAATGATGCGAGCAAAAACTTAGTTTAATGGAACTATGAAAAAACCAACTGTTGTACATTCACAACAATTTTAGATGAAACAGAGGCTGTGCATATTTCTAATTTGAAATATTATAGATATTCTAGGAAAGTTAAAGATTGTCCCTTACTTAGCTTTGAATAATAACAGCATTATATAGATACATACAGAAGTGAAAGGATACAGCGTAACATAATTTTCATTTATTTATAGATTATATTGTGTGGTGCATGTCCATTAAAAGCAATATATCTCCTGACCGTGAAGAAAACAATTACATATATTGTTTGACTGCAGGTAAATGCACTTCAATTAATGTATATTTAATATAGATGAGTATAACATTTCGAAGATCAAATCATTATAAACTGAGGTGCCCTGTCGTAACATGTTTATGTTATAAAGGCAGTGGAACACAGAAGGAACAAAATATAAGTCCAGAGACACAGAGAAAATAAGAACACCGGAATAACTTGGATTGAAGACACGAAACTTCACAAATTACAAAATATAAATGGATTACATCTAGGTACAGAAACATGGAAAAAATAAAAACATCGGAAGAACTTGGACTGGAATAATTTAAGACACGAAACTTCACAAATTACAAAATATAAATGGATTACATCTAGGTACAGAAACATGGAAAAAAATAAAAACATCGCAAGAACTTGGACTGAAGACACGAAATTTCACAAATTTATATACTAACATCACAAACATAAAACTTAAAACTAAAGCACCCGAAGTGTTAACTCTAAAAAGAGAGAGTGGCATCATTAACAAGCTATTAGTCGGAAACTTTCGAGGGACGGACGGGAAGGGAGATAGACAGTTTCGCGGACAGACGGACGGACGGAAACACGACTGAAGGGATCACAAAATAGTGACACGAATATTAGGATTGAAAGAACCAAATGAGACGTAAATCACAATATGAAAATGGTTGAAGGCTACCAAAATACCACTTGACCACGGAATTTTGATATAACTCCCCCTAATCTTATTCCACTGGGATGGAATTTAATGAAATGTTTATGGTTTAGCTTACACTATAACATGTACTTATATTCTAATTTAAACATTTTAGTAAGAGTTTTTATTGATAAGGTTTTGAGACAACCTTGAAAAGCAGATAAGACAGCAAAAGCACTGTACATGTAGTTTTCATGAACGTGTAACAGAATTTTATAAGAAATATAAAGTTCACAGCTAATGTGCAGAAGGAGACTTAACACGAAGAATGAAGCTTTGCAAATTGTGTCTTGAAACGTTTGCAAGAAACCATGACTATTGAATCAGACCGATCAAAAACAAATAGACAAGCAAATGGCATGAAGTAGAGACGATGAACTATAATATATCTAAAACTCCATTCCAGGCACAAGATTTGATTAGCGTTGACAGTGAATCGAGTGATAAAAAATTTATGGATATATGACGATTTGATGGACCGACTAATTTTGTAGACAACTGCTAATGGATCTTTGAACATTTTCTTATATTTGTAGATAGTGGAATAATGGGTTGACGGTGTTGTGTAATATTGAATGGAGGTTATAACAAAATTAACAAACGGAGTTTTCAAGAACCGAAATCCAAAGAACAAAAAAAAAACAAAAGAGGTGCAAAACTACCGGCCAAAAATGCGAACGCAATGTTCCTGACTTGGTACAGCCATGTCAGAAGATATGATGGGATAAACCTTAAAACCTGGAGCTTCACCTGTATTAGTGTCTGGTAGCAACTCAACAGCAAATGCTATTGAAAGGTCATAAACAGTGAAAAATGTTCATCCCAGTACCAAGCAAAATCTTGGTTCGGGAATATGCGAATAGTAAGGCGTAGTCGAGCGATGCGCGATTGGAAGAACCCTCCCTACTAGAAAATTACAAGACCTTATCGGTTCGCAATATTACTAAGTATCTTTAGCCATAAAGCAATAAACGGAGAAGAGAATTGCGGGTAAAGAGTCTGCCACTGTCAGATTTTTTAAAGCAGGAAAATAATCGGAACAGATTCTTAGATTGTCAAATTTTTTATAGCGGAACAGGTCTGACAGATTTTTTTTATAGCGGAAAGAAAGTCTGATGCTGTCAGAAATTCTATAACGGGAACAGAGTACTGTTTATACCCACAATCAGTATAAAAATCATGAGGATGGTATGTTTCATATGTATATTATGATAGATCCTCGCTAAAATCGGGAATGTTGGACTCGAGGGCATTTTATCTGTCATAGTAAAAACCTTGAGATTTTCACAGTACCTACAGATTCAGTTTCATTGATGTCATTATCCGGCATTGTCTTGCTCACTACCTCTTCGATGCGATTCAGAAGGTGCTACTGATTATGCGCTCTGATACAACCGTCAACGCCATTTGATAGCAAGGAATGCATACCACGACCCTTACTAGCCTTTGCGGCGATGCTTAGAGTATCAGTGTGATCATGTCACAGGATGCGTAGAAAAGCGAAAGACCCTGCTTTTCTACGCATTAATAGATCTTCTTTAGACATTGGGCCAACCTAAGCATTTCGGAATATGAGGTTTCAATCGATAGAATCGATTCTGAATTCCCGATAGGCTTGTTTCCTCGAGTCTAAGATACCCATATATCAATACCTATAAGCGCATACTTAGCAGGAAATTAATGTTTAATAGATCAGAGCAGGTCCGTCCTCGCGTCTACGGTTTGGGAGACCTTTGATTCTACTTTTAAGTGTGCAAACACAAGCATTAAGAATCGAGTACAACCCAGAACCGATGGCCCTGGAGATGGCAGTGTTACCCAAACCACTCAAAGTGCTTACTCTCATTGCCGGTAGTCCGGCTAGCATGGGTAGTAAACCATTTACTTTCTGTGTGTCCTCTTTCTACTTGTTGGCACACAGTCCCAGATTAATACCACCGGAGCTTTCCTGTAAAAAACGTGGTTATAGTTTTGTGTGCTGACCTCTGAGGTTTAAGGAGAATGGTGACTCGACAATCCTTCTTGGCTGTCTGCTTTAGTTGTCAACTGCACTTTTTGGCAAGTTCAAACCGTATTCTTAATAAGGCGAGTGTTTTGGTGTTCGACATGTATTGGGCGACCACCACATGGGGAGATACGCTTGAATGCAATTGGTGGATATCAGGGTCACGGGTAGGAACATTAGATTCCTTGGGTTTTTAGGATCTTTATGCAGGGATCGACAAATGGGAAGAAAATGAAGACAGAAGGCAACTAAAGCCATATTGACATAATTATCATCGATGATGCCGCTTTTCACCATGATGCTTTTGATGCTGAAGATTTTGACTATGTGTTCACGTGTAGCCGTTTCTGGATCTGTGGTGAGCGCATACCATACGATCGAACCCAAGGATGGAGTCCACATTGAAATCAACCTCTTAGCAACTTGCTCGGATAAGCGTTTCATTAGAGTCGACCAAATGGGACCGATGATTGTCGTGTTCTTGTAGAACTTCACATGGCACTGCCCTACCCCCTTTGTTTGCTGTCGTCAATGCCATCGAGGCGATGAGAAACCGGTTGCGACAGTAATCAAGGAATAAGCCTTGGGATTTGTTGGCTTTATAAATGTTAGGAATGGAGTAGTACATTTCAAGGTGCATCAAAGCCATTCCGTAGTTCCTGCCTTCACGAAGTTGCAGTGTCAGGATTCGACTTTCGGTTCCAAATACGACGAACGAAAATGATTCTTAGGTGTCGTGTTGTCAGCAATTCATTACAACAGTGAATGTTCCATCTATTTACCTGACTTTCATTTTGCTGCCATCAGATTCTTACTTGAAGAACCTGTCAAAGATCAGTAGCGCAAATGCTTAGGTGACAGCAGGTACGTTGCGCTCAAGTTCTGCCTCTATATGTATGTCCATGGTAGATGCTTTCAACCGCTCAGTTTGGTGACCCATTCCAATGACAAAATGGAGATACAGGTCGATGTAGTTTGGGAGATTTACACTCAATGTCAATGAAATCCAGTCTTCTTGAACACCGTTGATGGTAAATGAATGTTTCGAAAGCGACAGTGGTAAAACCGGAAGCGCTGTGCGTCTGATCATTGATACTACCATTTGGAATGGGACGCTGAACCACCAGAGAGTTTATGTATGGATCCGTAGACGATGTTGTCATTGCTGGCAGCCAACTCTTAAATGTGCTTGAGAGAACGGCAAATGACGACTTATTATTTGCGGGTTTTGTGTATCCCTACCTTGCTAAAAATTAGGTGTTTTATGTCTCACATTCATCTGTTGACTCTGAACCACAACTGATTCAGTCACTTACCGTTATGGGGCTAATTTTAGCGGGGGTCAAAGTTCGCAGAATGGACATTAGGACACGTTCACGGGTTTCTTATTTCGTTTTATGCTGCCACGAAAGGTAGTTTTTGAGATATAGGAATTTTTCCGCGATGATTTATTTTTGCTCATTTATCCTACTAGCGTAATTAGCGAAAATAAACCCCTCGCGAAAATAAGCTCCGTACAGTAATTGTATTCGGAGAAGGTGACAATTACCTTGATGGTTGTAGTGTTATCATTGAAGTACAAGTAGTCAATCTGCTGGTCGTTGTTGAGGGTGCTACAAAAGAGGGAAATGATACCACTTAAGGGAGAACCAGCAAATCTGCGTCAGCAAAATTGATGTCATCGTTCTTCTGAAGCTGGTCTTCTACCATGAGGTAGCTCTCAGTAGTGTAAAGGAACTCGTCTTCGGTTCCGATGGAATGCGGTTTTGTTTAAATGGACACCGGCTTAGGGTTCATATTTATGGGCCAGTTACTAATGGAGACTTTCATATAAGGTGATGGTAAACATCTCTTCTCTATTGCACTGAAACAGTGATGAATGGTGGAGATACTTCCACCTCAAATGAGATTTTTCAACGGGTCATGCTGTTGTTGGTGTCCTTTCGTGTATTTAGGTCCTTGCTAGCGCCTACCGCGTTGCAACACTTTATGAAAGGATAGGGGTGTAAATGCAGATGAGACAAAGTTTTACAAAGACCCTGTATATACAAGCAATGGATCAACAGTTATTGTTGTTCTCCATTTTGAAGTAACCATTATACATGACATGCTTTCGAAGCACCGTTCTCATCTCCTTTCAGGTGGTGGTGGCTATTGCAGCCTTACCCCTGACGTTTTGTCGACGGAACGTATCAACATGCGACCAAACAACCTGGTTGGAATGACAAACAACCCCGGCCCGCCCACTTGATGCTTCCGTTGGTAAACTCGTTTGTTCACGAGTGTCATTGAATTTCATAACAGCTAACGATGCAGCTAACGTATTTCAGTTGATGCACCACAGACGTTTCAAAGCGTAAAGGATAGCAACCTTGTTATGCACTGTTCCCGTCTCGATAGGCGGCGGTCAACATTATAGTTGCATAATTGATTCATGTGAAGTTCTGAACAGGTTGGGTTTTTTTCAATCTTGAATTGCGAATAACAGGGGTTATATTTATAAATCACATGGCACAATCTTTAATACTAAACGTTTTATGTATTTGGTATTATCTATTGGATGTGCACATGTCACAAATTGCTTTGACAAACGATAAACAAACTGACGGCCAGATATAATTAAGACAATGTTGCAGGAGGCTATGATTAGACACTTTGTTTATTACCTGTGATTAATTAGTATTAAACAGTTTATTCTTTGATATTGGAACATTTTTATTTAAAACGTTGTCGGCAAAAAATCGCTAGAAATGAGAAAGATAATAAAACCCCCAGAAATAAAATTTTGTCTCAAGAAAGAAAGCGCCATCTTAAACTTTGCACGAACCCTGCTTTGTGTTGGTACTCCTGGTGAACTTCATTAAAGCATTGAACGCTATTACAGTCACCAAGCGTCTTTTGGAACGTCCCATGCTTTTGTCAATATACATTTTCCGCGTCACAAATTCCCTCAACGGAGACAAACCTCAACAAGTGCCTGATGCTCGCAAGCTCTGTTGGAAACTATCAAAAGAATCGATGAAGCAAGATTTGGACTAGAAGACAAGTTCGCTTGTTGGATTAGCCTACTGAGGAATCTGCACAAGCCAGTTCGACTTAAGTTCCACGACAGATGGGTTTTGTGAAATTTTGGCAGCCTTCTCCTACAGTATCAACATATAGAGGCTCATCTTGGGCATCTTAGATGCGGTTGGATGAAACTGTTCAAGGGGTTGACAATGCAGGACACATTCCAAGACATGCTTTAATCCAGAGTTCCAAAGATGTTGACAGACGAAGGTTATGTGTTCTACAAGCAGGAGGTCACGCAAACACTGCGTCAAACTGTAAGGGGAATTCAGTGTGATCGAACGCTGGGATAGAAAGATGTTCAAATTTTTGTTATCCAACTCTACATGCACATCTTCCCGTCCCATGAACCCTGAGCGACACTATTAAATAACAGAATACCACAGTTACTGTTAATTTAGATTCTGCATATGCGCATTTTGACAACTTATGTCCCTTCAGTGCAGATCCAATAATAAAAATGGTCCCACTGCCAATAGTCAAAAGCAAAGGCATAGTGGAACCTTCGACCAATGCGACACCGCGATTTAATGTTGATGAAACGTCCAAATCACCAGGAAGGGCCCATGCAAGAAATGATAAACACCGCAAACTCCAGCACACCGACCGGGATGTCTATTGCATCGAGACAAATATTATGGAAGCAAACCCGAAGACTGTGTGTAGGAAATGCATTTGCATTGCACGGGGTACCCACAGACTTTAAATTCCTGTGTCAAACAATCCGACCTAAAGTATGTTTCACTTCCTTTAGACAATGGAAATTCTCTTCTGCTAACTTTAATATTGCATATTTCGGCACCGGATTTTGCATGGCTGTATAAAAATATTGTACACTTCTTAAACCACTTTGAATTTGATGATTTCCAATACATATAAAAAGAAAAAATACTTTTTAAAGGGATGATATTTTCGGCGCACCATTATCGAGAAGACTGGACCATTCTGAAATAAGTATTGGCAGGTATTATCGAGGTCAGACGATAAACAAGTCTCACTTTGGCTTTTACCATGTGCTTGGACCCCTTTTTTATTTAAGGAAAAACATACCTGTAAAGGAAATAATTCAACAAAATACCCAAATATGTAATTGAAATATGCATGCATTAAACACAAGAGAAATATTTGAAAGAAATTGTTAATATACTGCTAATTTCTATTTGTTTTTTACAAACAAAGTGTCCGTGGATTACAATTGTTAACCCCGAACGAGTACACCTTGCTATTAATAGGTAGGTCAACTCGGGTCATCTATGCTATTAAGTTACTTGGTCGCGATTAAAATAGGACAATCCATCACTTAGAAATGTTCACCTGTTTGAAAAAAAATTGTGAAAATGCACATGACTGCAGCCTTTTGTGCATGCCGTAAACGACCAATTCAACATTTTTCAGCTATGTATGGTCAGTTTTGATTTACACACCAAATATGATAAAGATTGGTGTACAAATAAAGCTTAAATCGTAAGATTTCCATTATCTAAAGGAAGCCGGACAGACTTTAACATAAGCTCACATCGATAATAACTCCGATTTCTTGAGAAAAGGGCCATAAATGATGTGACAAATACGTGACTTTCGAGATAGGAACTCTCGTGTAATTGAAGGCGGCAACGATCGCCTCGGATACCAGTAAGAAGGAATACTGGATTTCTAAACCTATTGAAATAAATATATACCACATACAAAACAAACTTTTTATGAAATTGAAGTGCATTTATAATTTTTCCTATATGACAATTCTCTAAATAAATTTTAACTGACGAAAAACAATTTACCTGAAGCGCTACTTGTACAAATCGATTAAATATAAATCACCCTTCGCTCAACAGTGTTCAATAATTAGTGATTCCCTCTCAATGCATTCGGGTGTTTTGATTTTTTACGTATAAAAATGGATCTGTTGTCGGAGTGAACGCGATTCAAAGGTCCGTATTTGGGGAGATGTACGGATTCGACTTGTCTTAAGTCGGGGCAGGTGGACTTAGACCCCGAGGGTATTCACCAACCCAGTAGCCAGTACCTCGATTCTGGCCCGAAAATCGATTTCATCTGGAAACTTGCAAAATCTAAATTGATCCAAATTTCGCTCAAAACTACCTCTTGCATAGGCTAGGGGGAAGGTTTGGGCCCAATAAAACTAGTTTAATCGCGCCGCAGCAGGTTTGCGCCTGTCCTAAGTTTAGAAATTTATTAAGCCTTTGTGTGTCTTGTCTGTTTTCTAGTTAGTTCACTTTATGTCTATAGGAGTCTAGGATGATGTTTATTTCGCTGAACTTGATTATTCTTTATTTAGGGGCCAACTCCGACCTGCCGTTGGATGTGGGGTTTCCTCACCGTTCATTGAAGATCTTATGGTGGCTTTGGGTTGTTAATACTCCCCTTTGGGTCGTTGTCTCTTTGACACATTCCCTGTTTCCCTTCTTTTTCCTATCTCTTGCATAGCTCAGTACTTAGCTGATTTTGGCTTTTCTATTTAAATCTCATCGGTAATTTGTTCTCTATCAGCCTTTACACATATTTCGGTGTATGGATTTCCAATATTTTTCTTTGATCTGCACTGAAGATGCATTAGTTGTCGAAATGCACATATGCAGAATCCAAATTAACAGCAACTTCAGTATTTCGTTATTATTTGCCATTTTTATCTCTATTTCTTCAATGGTGAATCGTTCAGATTCAAACATATCGTCGATTACGGTGTCGCCTTGGCCTGTTGGCTAATAGGCATGACCCCATTCCTTATCGTAATTCTTACCTTGTATGATTGCTGCAAGCTCTTGTACGTTTTTAGCATACAATTGCCCGTTTGCCTGGGTCCTCACTGGGGATCGCTTGCCTTTGCATGTCAAAGTCAGTGCTTATTTTGCCACCGTTGTTGGAAACGCATTCCCTCCTGTCACCTTATGCCTGTTGTCTTGCTCGATTCATCTAATTCCTATGTCCCCGTTTATGGCCCGTCTTGAGTCGATTTCACTGCCTCTAATGCCAGGTCTTTCAAGGCATCCTCCGGCTGCTTGTACACCCACTACTTTGTGGCGGTGTCTTTGTTACCCTTAATCCTAGCTCGCTGATGCAGTTGTCTTTCATCTCTAGATCTTTCAACATGATCGGTTGGTGGCCTGTCGTCTAGATCCAATTTTTTACTTTTTCTAGACTCGAATCTTCTTTCAATTGCTCTCATTCCCTGCATAATCTCGTTTCATGGTGTAGCATCAATCCAACAACAATTACTTTGGTAGATTTTATCATGAATTATTTATACACCAAGATGTTGTTAATAAGTTTTAAATATTGTAGTGAGAGTTCGCGAGCCTAGTGATGCCGAAGTGGAGGGTGTAGTGCTTGTTCTTTGGCTGAGTTGATCTCCTCACTGCAGAGCTGGTGATAATGGCTGCAGATAATGTTCATCGGGATCTCTTGCTGGGCGTTGAGACATCGCTTATAGTCCTGTAAGTCGATGCTGCCCTTGATGACGCTCTTCCTGATCCCCTACACCTTTTTGTGGATTCACTGTCATTACCTTAAATGCCTACAACTTAACCCGAAGCCCCACGAACTCAGTGATGGCCTTTCTATTGAACTTTCCGATGATCTTGTTCAATCAGGTAATGATTTCGACCGGGTTGTTTGGAGAGTAGAACTTCTGCTGGGCGTGTAGCGCTATGTCCTTGAAGCAATCTGCTGTCTTGATTTCATAGGCCAAGCTGTTGATATCGGTAAAGAGTAGGTTGTCACCATACCACTTCCTAACGAATCCATAGTGAAAATTGGACATCTTTTGAGGTATCAAACGATTCAGGCTCCATGTACATAGGCTTATCAAACTCGAGGTTTGTCTTCTTCTTGTGGGCACCTACTATGTAATTTCTCTGTGAAAAGAGCTTCCGATAAAAAATGTTTAGCAACGAGCTTTAACGCATTTCTTCACTGGTGACTAGTCAAATATTGACCAGGTTCCTTATGGTCTACAAAGTATTCCAGAATACCGAGTTGATCATGAGCTTGAATAGTATTTCTCGGAGTCGGTCCTGACCATGGTACCAATAGCAGGATTCAGATCGACCCAATGTTTGAGCCATGACGAGCCATGACGATTGTCTGAACCTGATGATTCGATGTACTCAGTTTCATGTCAATTGGAGAAACAGATAGAGATTTCTGGCATATTTCTTTTTCGCTTGTTGAAATGGGTAATAGCTTGGACACCTTGGTTATCTCCACATTCTCTTGTGCTACTGGATAGATATGAACGTCATGAATCTTAACGGATTATCCCATGTCGCTCATGCTTATGATCGTTGGAGTATTCAAAGATGTTCTCGATTTCCTCCGGTGTCGCCCACTAATGTGTAAAGGTTATGACAACCTTATCACAAAGGTTAGCGTCGAAATAGGTCAAGTACTTTGTTGTTTTAAGGATGTCCTAGTTGACTATGAAAAAACGGCTGTAGGAACAAAGGAGTGTTATTTACAAAAATCGAAGTCCAAAGACATGGCCAAAACGAGGACACAGAAAACAATGACGTTAGACAGATACTAAGCACAGAAATAGACACAACATTCAAAACCAAGGCACTCACAGTGCCCATGAGTTCCCATGAAACTGAGAGTTACATTAGGTGCTTCGATGGATTATCGGTCAACAAGAGATCATGGCGACACCTCCTCTGGTTGCACTCACAAATATCAACACTATGTCAGGATTTCACAACAGCTCCCATTTGACCAAAATGGTTTTGAGAGCACCATCAAAGGCCAGCCCGGATACGTTAAATAGTTTGCAGGTTCGAACCTATAGTTTGTCACACTCATCTCCATAAAGTCTTAGAAGGCATGCTTCAATATGGCCACCCCATAGTTAAGATTGTGATAGTATCACATTTGACAGTAGACTTTCTTGACGACACGATATACGAGCTTATGAGAGGTTGCTCCTTGAAACACGTTTACAGCATAACGAAATTTACTGTTTTTTATGCAACATGGGTATTTAATGTATTTAGCAATATCCTTACCAAAGTAGATGACTGCGTATTTGCAATTCCCATTGAGGTACTAGTACTTCATACGATATCCTAAAACTGATGGTCAGTTCCGTTAGTAGGCCTTCTTGTAGGTCTGTGATGGATCCGGCTGATAGTATATAATGTATATAATGAATGGGACCCTAACTAATTCTTTGTGTTGATTTAATCCTATAAAGGTTCTTTCGTTCAAAATCTAGATTCTGATATCATTCTCGTGGTTTCAATATTCCATATACTAATAACAAAATAACGAACTTGTGAATTTTATTTAGTTCGTAAGTAAGTAAGTAAGTAAGTTTATTCAGTATAAAATCCAGTAGAAAGGATCATCACTGATATACATTCAGACAAAACAATCAACATCAATTACATGATAGGATGGACACAGGACACATAATACAATGAGAATACAAAAAATAATAATAATAATAAAGTAGTAATAATAATCTGCATCCTTATTTCAGTTATGGTTTCCCTCCGATGAATCAAGTAGCTGTACAAATGAATGAATTATGAACGTAAAAGACTAATTTTGAAAGAATATCAGTTTCTTCACAAGTCATTAAGAATATAAATTTATCTTCATTACTAAACGTTGAAAAGAGATGGTATCACTTCACATACTTCTTTATACAGTTTTGATCATTCTTCATCATAAAGTTTACATTCATTTAAAAAATGTACTTCATCTTCAACTTTGCTTAGGTCACAATATTTACATAATCTTTGATTTAGAGGAATGTTTTTATATCTGCCTTGTTCTATTTCTAGTTTATGATTTGAAATTCTTAATTTACAAAAATTCTTACATAAAGTCTTACAAGCTTTAAGCAAAGTATAGATCTCCTGTTCATATTTTTTCTTTATTTTGTTTGAAGTCCGCAATTTGTTTCTTTCTTTGTCTTGAACATACATAATAGAAAAAATTTCCAAATCTTTGTTCTAGTTTTTTCCGCAAAGCATAGGCTAGTTTATTATTCAAATGAAACGTGTCCACTACCAACCCAAGCAGACTTGACACAGCTCACCAAGGTCTTAATTTGCAACATGTATAGATATTATTTTTAAGACTAATTTGCATATATAGTCATATTATTTTCCTTATCTCCTTTTTATTTTATCATTTTGTCATGTTTATGCATATGCGCGTTTCGACAACTTATGTCTCATCTGTGCAGATAAAATTTAAACGTTTGGAAGACCATCAACTCAGAGATGTTAAAAACTGATAGAGAACAAATAATTTATATGATCAATATGATCTAAATGTAAAGCCGCATTCAGCTAAATCGGGAATTCATGTCTGTGAAACAGATACCTACGGCAAAAGTAAAGTGATTTTGTCTTGTCAGTTGAGATTTCAAAGGCGTGAAAGGCTCTCGATTCAATATTGAATTTACCTACTTTTGCTGATCAGAAATATGAGATCCACGGCGTTCTTTCGGAGCACCTGATGTCACTCCCGGTTTTCATGGGAGTTCACACTATGAGTGCCTTAATTAGTTTGTAATGTCGTCTTTTTATTTCCGTGCTTGTAGCTGTCTCACGTCCTTGTTTTGTCTTTGTTTTTCTCTGTTGCCGTTTTTGCCATGTCTTCGGATTTCGATTTTTGTAGTCTTCGCTTCCCTTGTTCCTTCGGTTCTACTGCCGTTGTTTGATATCCTATGGAAAATACTTGGAGATCCTCTTCCCTTATTCACCTTGCTTTAGGCCGTCGAACTTAATTTTTTTTTCTTTCTTGAATTTATCGATCACTTTGAGAACACTGGTAACTCAGATTTTAACACATCGTCATCCTGATTGTCGACTTTCGATCCCCATTAGTATTTTGAAGTGCCGATAACACAGCCCATTTGAAGCAGACATCACCCACGTTCATCAAATTGATGATAGCTTTCTTTTGACTACGCGACTGTGTAAATGGCGTGGATTTCTCGTTTTTTTGTCCATTTGATCACCCAGTAAGTTCAGGCATGTTTTACTCATGGTCTCTTTGACCTTCCGATCATGGATGCAATCGCATGTGAGGGTAGTAGAAGGGCTGATTTGAAGTAGGGGATCTTTGTAGTTTTTCATGCTGGGTTCGTTCTCAACATTTCCTCTTGCATCACTAGTTTACCCACTAGCACCTGTTTTCATTGAGCGCACCTGACATTTTGTCGGCGGTAGTGCTTTGACTCACCTTGAAAGACATTTTCATGCCATGCTGTTGCAAAGGTTCGACAACTATCGTGCAAAATAAACCATTCCGATTCTTTCACAGAATTTGATCTAGCCATCAAACTAAGAATTTATGATATTCCTTCTCGCAGATTCGGGTAGATCACCTCTGCTTTATAAAATAGAGTACTTCATGCGTTTTAGCCCCTTCTGGTTGAAGACCTCTTCACGGATGAGTTTTTGATTGGTTTTATCCTCCAAGCGCTTAACCAACTGTAGACTTTCATCCTTAGCGTTTTTACGGAGTGCCTTGATGCTCTCTTTTACCACACTCTTGCCTTCGTCGGGCATAGTTTTCCTCCTGTTCACGCGGTTGCTCCCTGTGTCTCCGCACATAATTGTTTTATATGCATGGTATATATTCTTTTCCCTGTACCTTTGCTAATTGGTTTTAGAGAAATAAGCTATCTATCTATCTATGAAAGATCGTTCTTTTCTGTCCCTTCTTTAACTTCAGTGGCTCGTCACAATTACTTTTCGTCCCTTGTGGTCTTGTTTCTATTTGTAGCTTCTGCTCTATGCCACAATAATGGCACTTCTTGGTATACTCATCAAGTTGCACCATCTTTAGGCTGTGGCAGTACAGCTGCTTTTTGGGGTTGGGGTTTGGGTTAAAGCTTCGTCAGCATCCAGCGATCAATGTATCGCTCTTGGAATGCATTCCTTTGTTGAAAGAAATGTGTGATGCCATGCCACCTCAACCACCTTCGCCTTACTGTTTCCGAGAGCCATATTTATCATCTACTTGTTATTTCACTGGAATGCTGTTTATATCCGGGTGGGGGTAACTTCCTTTATGTTGGTATACGGGGACGTGTGGCATATTCGGGTGCTTATTTTACAAATTTTAGTATTAATTTGATGTTCATTTTTCCCATTTCATATTTATTTGTGTCTATTTTTCAACACATCTTGTATTAATTTGGGTTGTCTTATCAATTTCACATAGAAATTGAGAGAAGATTTATTAAAAAATATCAATTTTATTATGAAATGACAAATTTAATATGCCGTATTTAAAAATTTCCCCTGTCTCTTCCAATAATACAATTAAAATACACGTTACGTTAGTATTTTTATTGGTGCCATATATTAAGGCAGTATTTATTCGGGTATGGATTTCGATCATAATCTAGTATTAATTCGGGTACAATTTTTGAACCCCAAGCCGCACGTCCCCGTACATAATATATGAGAGTTACCACCCCCGGGTTTACATTTGGCTCCTAGGCAGGATTTGTCCTTGAAATTGTGGTATATGACAGAATCTCCCCGTACTTAAAATCATCTTCACCGATTTAGACAGCCTGGTTAGGGACTAGGGATTCCGAATATGGACTCCCCTCATCTTTATTGCATCGGAGAAAAACTGTGCTGTAGAATCGGTCTAACTTCATCAATTTGCTTCAACATTAGATGCAATCAATTTAATCATTAACATTTTGATTAAAGAAGAGTTGTCAGAAGACAACATAGCTCGTCGGGGATTAGAGTGACCTCAATGCACAATAAATTTGAAAGTTATACATCTTCATAATTGTGATGTTTTGATAATTCTTAAATGTGATACAAGGAAGTAACATGCCAAAAAGAGACTCCTTTCCACTAAAAGTATTGCTGCTAGAAGAAAGGTAAAAGTTTTAAAAAAATGCCCTCAATGTCAAGGTCAAAATGTTTACAAATATGGTAGCTCTCATCACAAGAAAGTCACATACCAAATATGAACACCCTACCACTAAACAACATAATTGTAGAAGCAGGGTTGAAGTTTAAATATAGGTAATCATCGATTACAAAGTTTGCCTCTTTATGGCACATGGGCACAGCAACCCAAATTTGCTAGGGTACTGACCTACTATGCGAAATGAATGCATACAAATGTTTAGACAATCTTATCATGCACACAGACTGGATGTTAGTCACTCAAGTGAAAAATGTAGGTCAAAGTGACCTAATTTTGCCTGGATGCTGACCTGCCACCAAAGATACACATGCATATACAAGGATAGATGATCCTACCATGTACAGTTACTGAGATCTGAACTCGGACCTTAACTTGAATGTAAGTCGATCATGTGAAAAAAAAATATAGGTCAAAGTGACATAATTCTGCCTGGATGCTGACCTACAATCAAAGATGCATGCACATGCAAAGTTTGATGATCTTACCATGTACAGTACCTGAGATCTGAACTCTGACTTAAACATGAATGTTAGTCGATCAAGTGGAAAATATAGGTCAAAATTACATATTTTTGCCTGAATGCTGACCTACCACCAAAGATTTATGCACGTGCAAGGTTAGATGATTCTACCATGTACATTAATTGAGATGTGAACTGGTACGTAAATTGAATGTCGTCAATCATATGGAAAATGTAGGTCAACGTGACCTAATTTTGCCTGAATGCTGACCTACCGCCAATGATGTATAAACATGCAAGGTTAGATGAATCTACGATGAACAGTGCCCTGTGATATGAAATCGGAAGTAAACTTGAATGTAAGTCAACCATGTGTAAAAAGTATGTCAATGTGATCTAATTTTGCCTTGATGCTGACCTACTGCGAAAGATGCATTTACATGCAAGGTTAGATGATCCTACAATATACAGTACCTGAGAAATGAACTCGGACGCAAACTTGAATGAAAGTCAATCATGCGGAAAATGTAGGTCAAAGTGATCTAATTTTGCCTTGAAGCTGACCTACTGCGAAAAATGCATGCACATGCAATGTTAGATGATCATACCATATCCAGGTTAAAACGACAAAAAACAAAACATCTAGGGGTCACCATATGGTCTTCAACAGTGAGGTTAGATGATCCTACCATATCCAGTACCTGAGAAATGATCTCGGAAGTAAACTTGAATGTAAGTCAATTATGCATAAAAAGGTATGTCAAGGTGATCCAATTTTGCCTGGATGCTGACCTACTGCGAAAGGTGCATGCACAAACAAGGCTAGATGATCCTACCATGTATAGTACCTCAGATATGAACTCGGACGTAAACTTGGATGTAAGTCAATCAAGTGGAAAATGTAGGTCAAAGTGATCTAATTTTGCCTGGATGCTCCTACCACCAAAGATGCATGCACATGCATGGTTACATGATCCTATCATGTACAGTAATTAAGATATGAACTCAGACCTTAAATTAAATGCAAGTCAATCATGCGTGAAATATAGGTCAAACAGACCTAATTTTCTCACTTTCGAGACAGTTCAGTTCCTATTTTTAGCGGTGTTGAGATTTTTCTGTCTCACAGCACCCCATGTGAGACAGCCTCGTGAATACTTAGACGTCACTGACGTCATGGTGGGTCGCCAAGTAATAGCGGATGGTAAGGACAACATGACGGCACCGAAAGGCGTTTTTATGAACAAGGGGAGAAAAATAATAGAACACCGTTGATATTGCAAGATTTAGAAATCTCGAGTAAGTTTTCAATTGTTCTCTACCTCGGCGAAGCCTCGGTAGAGAAATATTGAAGTCTTACCCTTGGGTGTCTGAGATTTCTTGATCTTGCACTATCACCGACCGTGGATTCTTATATTCTTTGAGGCTGTGAGACAACCCAAGATGCATCTGCATACTAAGTTTGATGACCCTTCCCTTCATAGTTCCCAAGATATATACCCAAATGTGGACATGGACGCAGACTAGGACGCCGAGGGTACATCGTTGAGGCCAGTGGTTGAGGCGAACTAAAAAATGCTCTAAGGGAAAGATGAAGGTCAAATGTTCACAAGTATGGTACCAGAAGAAAGATTTCATCACAAAGATGTAAAATACCAAATATCAACATCCTAGCTCTTCAGGTCTCCATTCAACAAGCCAAGTTAAAGTTTTGCTGACGCCGGGGTATGACGATTATAGCCATGATAGCTCTCCAGACATTTGTCCCGGCGAGCTAAAAAGATTTTCTACAATTTAGATATTTTTTTCTCAAAAAGTCATATCTGAATTAACGAGTACTAACTATGCTTATCTATTTAATTCTTTACTTTTATGTTTTCTACTGATCGGTGATGTAATATACTTTTCATCATTTACCAATACTTATTTTTTTATATCAACTTAACAAAATACCGAAGTTACCGTGAATTTAGTTTCTGCATATGCGCATTTCGACAACTTATGCCTCTTCAGAGCAGAGAAAATCGAAACATTTGGAAATCCATAAACTGAAATATGTGTAAAAGCTGATAGAGAACAAATAACCAATATGATCTTAAGAAATTATTTCCATATGTTATCAATATTTCTGCAATTCAACTCATCTTATTTATTCGGGAACAAAATAAAGGTTTTTAAAATAATAAGACAAGTAAAGAGCTTGCTGACAATCAACATCCCATTTAAACTTTACAATATTTCGAAAGGAGCTGCTAATTTACTGATACAATAGTATTCATAGATTTCCAAGAACTTTTGAACTTGTTTCATTGACTTAAGAGCTTACCTGATGTTCATAGAATCAGTGGCTATTGACTTTTTTTTTATTCCTTTCTCCGATATACATGTTAAAACTATTGAACCCCATTCTTAAAACATAGAAAGCAGCCACAGCCTGCTAAGCTCACCTCGTTGCGCAGCATTGTCACATGTTGCACATGTCAGTAAACAGGAATGGGCTATAATCATTCTTTATAACAGATTTGTCATGGATAAATTGTAGTTTATAGACTGCATCCGAAGGATGCATTGTTGTTGTCATCCAAAAATGTATCATAAATAGTATCAATATGGTTGATGTGGGCCATGTCAGTAAGCAGGATTGGACTTTAACCATTTTATATATAGCTACCTAACCAAGTCGCTCATGCGTAAAATGTAGGTCAGAGACAGCATCCGAAGCATGCATTGTTGTTGTCATCCCAAAATGCATAATACATACCAATATGGTTGACGTGGACCTTGTCAGTAAGCGGGAATGGACTTTAACCATTCTACCTAACCTAATCGCTCATGCGTTAAATGTAGGTCAGAGACAGCATCCGAAGCATGCATTGTTGTTATCCCAAATTGCATCATACATACTGATATGGTTAATGTGGGCCATGCCAGTAGGCGGGAATGGACTTTAACCATTCTACCTAACCAAGTCGCTCATGCGTAAATTGTAGGTCAGAGACAGCATCCGAACCATGCATTGTTGTTGTCATCCCAAAATGCATCATACATACCAATATGGTTGATGTGGACCATGTCAGTAAGCGAGAATGAACTTTAACTATTCTACCTAACCAAGTCGCTCATGCGTAAAATGTAGGTCAGAGACAGCATCCGAAGCATGCATTCCAGTCGTCATCCCAAAATGCATCAGGCATACCAACATGGTTGATGTGGGGCATTTCAGTAATTAGGGATGGACCTTAACCATTCTTCCTTACTGGACGCCGACACGGTCGCTAGGGGTATCACTTAAGCCCCCCTCACTTCATGAGGCGAGCTAAAATGTCGCAATTAGATTGTTAAATTATAGTCCTGTCTTGATAAAGCAAACTATGACTACATCTACGCTTTTCCCATGATTGTCCATATTTGAGAAATAAATTACATCGTTTACATAAATCATGAGGGTTTTCAATGTTGTGTTTTTATTTCCCTGCTTCATAGCTATCTTATGTCTGTGTTTTTATGTATTCTCATTTTAGCCTTGTCTCTGGACTTTGATTTTTGCAATAACAACATCTCTTGTTCCTTTTGGCATTCTACTGCCCTTGTTTCGACTAAGAACATCCAAGAATCAATTCTAAACATTCATAGAAAGTACAGGGGCCATAGCAAAACTAAAAAGTCGTATTAACATAGCCACGACATATAAGAAATAGAGAAGCTTGTGAGAGATCTGATTTTAATCAGATTGACATATACAAAATTCAATTCTTAATAAATAAAAGCAGTTTTCCTTTATCATTTTGAGCTGCCAATAACCACTTTCGAGATCCATAACAGAAAAGAATGACAAACATCTATATCTATGTGAGGAATAGGATAATCAAATCTTAGGTCTGTTCATATCTGATATCTTTGCTAAAACGTACAATATGATCCTTCTGCGACACCAAACCTACAGCACCAGATCTACCAGATTTAGATGGTTTTGACATCTGCCTGTATGGAACCTTTAGATATCTTTTCCTCTCAACAAAAAGCTATTGGCAGTACCTGGTTGTTGTGTGATTAATTTATATTCTGTAATTTTTTCTTTGTGACAAGGAAGACGAAGCATAGTTGGCCATTTTGGCATACATTTAAAATGCTTAATTTTTATAATATTATTTTATTTTTAGATCTCAATTTATAGTATATATAACAAGTGCCTTCATCAGACATGAAGAAAAGGGTCAGAAAACCATGATCATTATGGTAAGTAAGTTTACTTGTAACATGCAATTCAATACATAGTTTGTCTGCAGTGAAAGTAAGAAGATTCCTTAACACAATAAGTATACTGATTTTCGTATTTAATTCCTTAACAAAATGATGAATGTAGGGCAAAAATAAATGAAATATTAAACTGGTTGATCTGCAGGTATACTAAAATGAAAAACAAACAAAAGGCAAAGGAAATGTAAATATACATAAATTCATGGTTTATTAGGCATAAACAATTGAAATTGTAAAAATTCTGTAAAAATAAAATATATGAAAATTTATTTTCTTCTAAAATACTAGTTCTTTTTGATAACACAAATGCAAGGTTATTATTGTTTATTTCATTTATGATTAAACTAAAAACAAAAACCTTGTATATAACAACTGGTGGAGTCTTGCATGTAACAAATTGTGGAGAACCTGTGTATTGTCTCATTTTGATTAGTAGAAAAAATACATTACAGACTTTCTCCATCTTTGTAATATAAAAAACATCAACATCACATATTCTGATTGGCAGTTGATATTAATGTAAAATATTTTAATTTCCTTCATTTTACAAATCCAATACAAAGATTTTCTTTAAAATATGAAGGATTTCTCCTAAGAATTCTTCACTAGGAAAAAGAATCTTAGTCTTTTATAAATATAAAATTCTCAGATAATAAATAAAAGCAGTTTTATATATCACAGTATTTATATCACATGTGTAGTAACAATCATTATGGCTTCCTCCATTCAAACTTAGCTATTGAGTAAATCATTTCACAAAAACCAATATAGTTTACATCATCTTTTCCTCCTATTTTCACATCAAACTTTTGCCACAGAAGTTTAAATTCTTGTTCATTAACTAGACTGGCTAATTCCAGTTCACTTAGGACACGGCGGAATTGTGATCTTGAAACTGTACCATTATGGACCCTGTCATAATCTTCAAACAGTGGGAATAATTGCATTCTGTGTTTCCTCACCTGTAAAATTTTAAGATAATATTTTCTTTCAATAGTAATTTATAATTGAGAGTTCTTTTTCTTAACATATAGGATAAATAGTCCTTGAAGAGTTGCTTAATCACATAAGTATTAAGTAATGAAGAAATTTGTTATATCAAATGGTAGGTAAAAATGCTCATTTTTAGCTTGAATGTTCTGGTATCATGTCAAACTTCAAACTTTTTTGCCTAAAAGATATTTTAAATTTGGTAAGCTCCACTCTTAACATTTTTTCCTATATAAACACACTCTTAAGTTAATTTCTGCACCAAAATAAACTACTTTGATGAAAGCAATATATCTTGTTTTAATGTTAAACATTTTTTCAGTATCTGCAGAAAGCATAAAAAATGTTTAATGAACATGTACATTTCTAAATAATTTTCAAAACTCATTTTTTTTAAATTCTCACCTTTTCAGCAATTCTATCCATACACAATTGGAACTGTTGTTCAGCTTCATTTTCCAGATTGTTAAGTTCCCATTCTTCAGGAGGTTTAAACTGGACAACATCCTGTAAAGGTGCTTTCTCCAATTCTTTAAATGTAAAAATGCTTTCTACATCATCACAGAACTTCAAATAGTCTACAAAATCTGGGTAACCCTGTGACTGGTACCTGCAGGAAAAAGAACAACATTGTCTTATAAACAATTATGTAAAGAATTTAATTATGTAGATTTATCTTATTCAAGATTTATTTATTACTATATAGAATTACAAAGTGAAGATACCAGTTAACACCTACAATGGCCAAAAATTACAGTCACATGCCACAGTCGGTGACAATCCACAATGGAACTGTTCTAGAAAACACATAATGGACCAGAAAAACACGAATAACATAAGAAACTTGGGATAGCTAGACTTGGCAAAAGCTAGCTCTATCACGTTTCCCTATAGTATAATAAACACATGAATAAAACCCAATGGACTACTAACTCTTTAACCACTCTTAAAAACAAAATAGAAGTAGAGAAAAGCAAGAAGTACAGCATATTACAGGACACACCATCTGAAAAATATCATCTCTAATTTTATCAAAGGAAAATGATACATTAATAACAATCAGATTGATACATTAATAACAATCAGATAAACAATTAAGGATTGAGTAGCAGTTTCTGTGCCTTAGTTGTATTAAACTTGTCTAGTAAGGAGAAATTAAAGTACATGTAATCTACAATTTTTAATTGAAACTTTAAATGGAAAGAGCATGGGTGGAACAAATTCAGCTATAAGTTTTGAAAGGTTATTGACATCGATTTCAAATTATTTCACATTTTAAAAATGGCTGGAAAAGACAATCTCAGACTTCTACCTTAATATAACATGGATCGAGACGTTACTTTCACAAGGAAGGAAAATCTACAATCTAATGCAATTTTGCTTACTGACCTTATATGGGCTACTGAAGCCTTAACTGACTAGAACAAGAGCTGTTGCCGAATGGCAACCAGGTATACCCCCATTCATTGAACCCTGGATAAAAAATTCATGTTTTCACTAAATTTTGTAATTAAGTCCAATTTTCGTCAAACAGGAAGTATGCATCTGACATGACTCAAAATAAGACGTTCCTTACAACAAATCCTATAAAGGCTGCATACAAATTCTGAAATCAATACCTCTTGTAGAAGCTGAGAAAAATGCGACGAAAAATTCATGTTTTCACTACAGTTCGTAACAAAGTCCACATTCCACCAAACTGGAAGTACACATCCAACAGGACTCAAAATAGGATGTTCCATGTAACTAACCATATAAAGGCTGCATACCAATTTTAAAATCAATCCCTCTTGTAGAAGCTGAGAAAAATGTGACGAAAAATTCATGTTTTCTCTACATTTCGTAACAGTCACATTTCGTCAAACAAGAAGTACACATCGGACAGGACTCAAAATAGGA
>MJUU01024176.1:107356-130736 GCA_002080025.1 Modiolus philippinarum
GAAACAATTTTAGATAAATATGAAGCAAAATTTTGCAGAGCTAATTTGTTTTTCATACTTTTTATTTTTCCAGTTATGTGTTTGCCAAAATATAAAATAGCATGCTACTTCTAGATCAGATGTTTGTTAACTTTATGTGAATTCTTTTTTTTAAGTAAAAACTTTTTTTTATTTAATGACACCTATTCATTATAAAAGATTTCTTTGTTCATTCCACTAATTGATTATTTTATTTAATTATACCTATTACATTATAAAAGAATGCTTTGTTCATTCAACTAATTGATTGACAGGTAACCTTACTTCATGTTAATTAATATTGTTAAAACAACAAACTTAACTGACTGCAAGCTAAAAAGGCAAAATATGAGCAGATAATTAATTTGGATTATCTCCCTTACGCTGTTATCTCCCTTTAGCGGTTCTACTTCCGGATTAGCGGCTCCTTTTAATCTGCTTGTCAACATGTTGATAACTGATTATTTGTCAACAAAGTCGTTAAAAACAGTGTACAGGGGCTATTTTGGGAACAAAATGACGGTCGTTAGTCGCGTAACTCAGGTGGTCGTTGAATACAGTTAAAATATATAGCAAATATCATTGGGAGGACTTCAAATGGTCGGTTAAGACAGGAAGTCGTTTAATACAGTGGGTCGTTAAGGCAGGNCTGATTTGGAAATTAAAAAATTAGAAATTCAGAAAGAATTAGAAATAAGAAAATTAGAAATAGAGGAAAGACAGGCAGAAAAAGAAAGAGAGTTTAATTTTTAATTAGAACTGAAAAAACTAGAATTAGCCAAAAAGAATCAACACCTTTCTCAGAATTCTCAGACTTTTGATGTTGCTAAAAACATCAGGTTGGTCCCTCCTTTTCCAGAAAAGGATGTTGACAAATATTTTCTGCATT
The DNA here is from genome assembly GCA_002080025.1 of Modiolus philippinarum. NCBI lineage: Eukaryota > Metazoa > Mollusca > Bivalvia > Mytilida > Modiolidae > Modiolus > Modiolus philippinarum. Next base: position 108,264 of record MJUU01024176.1, read on the forward strand.
TTGAGAAAATAGCTGAAAATTTAAAGTGGCCAAAACACAATTGGTCAATGTTGTTACAGAGTGTGTTAATTGGTAAAGCCAGGGATATTTACACTCAGTTGTCAGTAGAACAGGCTTCAGATTATGACACTGTAAAAGAGTTAATTCTTAAAGCCTATGAACTGGTCCCTGAAGCTTACCGCCAAAAATTCAGGAATGCAGAAAAACAGAGTGACCAAACCTATGTAGAGTTTGCTAGAACAAAAGAGCAACTATTTGATCGTTGGTGTTCATCAAAGAAAATAAATAACAATCATGAGAAATTACGTCAGCTAGTTTTAATTGAAGAGTTTAAAAGATGTATTAATACTGACATTAAAACTTTTATTGATGAACAGAAAGCTGAAACTTTGGAAATTGCTGCACGTTTATCTGATGATTTTTCACTTACACATAAAACAAAATTTTTTAATAAACCACAGAAATTTTTCAGAAATAATAATTCCACATATTTTTCACCCAAACCGACAAATGAAGTAAATAGTAGGCAACGTCCAGTAAATAGCTCGTCCAAGTCCTATCCTCCCTCCCAGTCACAGAGACCATTCAAGTCGAATTTCTGTAATTATTGTAAGAAAGAGGGCCATTTGATATCTGACTGTTATAGGTTAAAGCAAAGGAAGGAAAGTGAAGTTAAACCCAGTGGTTTTGTTGAGTCGTCACAATGTTTGCCTCATTTTGGTACAGATGTGCATAGTTCTTTTTCTGAGGTGAAGTCTGTTTCTGATCCTGTTAGTAAGGTCGAGGTCAAATCCCCATCTAGTTCCATTATGGAGATTTTTGAACCATTTATTAGTGATGGTTTTGTGTCGCTTTCGAGTGATTTTTGTAATTCTACCTCTATTCGAATTCTAAGAGATACTGGAGCCTCTCAGTCTCTTTTGTTGGCGGAAACCCTGCCGTTTGATGATGTTTCTAGTACTGGTAGAAATGTTCTTATTAAAGGGGTAGATTCTAGTGGTTATACTGCTATTCCTCTCCATAATGTTTATTTGTCTTCGGATATTGTTTCTGGACTAGTGACCTTAGGTATCAAGTCATCATTGCCCTTTGAAGGTGTTCAACTTCTTCTTGGTAATGATTTAGCTGGGGATAAAGTTCAAAGAAATCCTATTGTGACAGACAAGCCTTCTTTTGATCAAGTTCCTGATTCTGCTGAACAGGAGTTTTCTGAGTTGTATCCTGCCTATGCAGTTACTCGTGCTATGAAAAAGAAATGTGTTGAAGCTGAGAAAGTTGATGAAAATAGCACTGATGGTTTTGATTTGTCGGATACATTTATGAGTACGCTTGGTGATGTTGGTGTTAAAACAAGCAAGCCCTTAAGTTTTCTGATAGTTCATTGGTTCAAGGTGATGGTTTTTCTATGTCTACGTTTAGCAGTGAGCAACATAAAGACCCTGAAATTTCATGTCTTTTCAATAGGGCTGTTAATGAAAGTGAATCTTTGCAAGAACCTGTCACTTATTTTACTAAGAATGGTATTCTTATGCGTAAATGGAGACCTTCTGATGTATCTGCTGATGCAGAGTGGGCAGTAAAGTATCAAATTGTAGTACCAAAGGTGTATAGAGCTGAGATATTAAGCATGGCCCATGGTACTCCCTTGTCAGGACACTTAGGTATTACTAAGACTTACAACAAAATTTTAAATTATTTTTATTGGCCAAATCATAGAAAAGATGTCTCCAATTACTGCAAGTCCTGTCATACATGTCAATTAGTAGGGAAACCAAACCAAGTTATTCCAAAAGCACCTCTTCAACCAATACCTGCCTTTGAGGAGCCTTTTAGTAGAATATTAATAGATTGTGTAGGTCCTTTACCAAAAACTAAATCTGGTAATCAGTACATGTTAACTATTATGTGTGCATCCACNCTTACATAATCATTCTAGTCATGTGATTGTCAGTTGATTAGAATGTTCTAGTTTTATCTTGTGGATAGATTTTTCTGGAAATAATAAATGTATTTATATGAGGTAGCCTAAAAGGGTTAGTCAGTCAGTTTAATAAGTTTATACAGGATTAATTAGTTTATATAGGATTATCACGCACATCTTTCGTATTGGAAATCGACATCAATTATTGTGAATCTATTATCAACTATTTAGTGAGGATTACAAGGATTATTCTATTGGACATTTATTGGTGGAATTAAGTGAACTATTCATTTGGACTATTACTTGGACTTCATTATTGTCAGATAAGTTATATATTGTATTTAATTTGTAAAATAATTATTTTTTGTCTGATTAAAAGTTAATTTGAGCCAATTTTGTTTTTCATTATTGCTGGCAATTCATTGGTTATTTCTACCACATAACAATATATTGCCCTAGGGGCAAGGTCAAGGTCAAAATGTCTACAAATATGGTTCTACAAGAAAGCTCTCGTCACAAGGAAGCCACATACTAAATATCAACATCCCATCTCTTAACGTCTCCATTCCAGAAGCAAGGTTAAAGTTTTTGCTGACGACGCCGACGCAGGGGGTATGACAATAGCTCTCCGGACATTTGTCCCGGCGAACTAAAAATATCCTAGATTCTTATCATAGCCCATCATGACTTTTTCACCTGCCTCAAAAAAATTTATTCTGAGTTTTGGGCAATTTGGGTAAATTTCTTTTAAAATGACAGCATTTTTCACAAAATTTTATAAAAAATATAAAATAAGATTTTCCAGCCCGCCCCAAATTTTGAGGAAAAATGGATGAGAATCTAGAAATTATTTTGTTATGGCCTTGTTAAGCTCAACATTGATTTCATTGTATTATTTTACCTGTTTCAACATCATCTGAGAAAGAAGTCCATAAAACTTGATCATGTTTTGTTGGATTTTGGTAAGCATTAACCAAGCAATTATAATGGCCATCTGTTAAGTCAAGGGAACCAAGCTTGCTCATTCCTAACAATGCAAGACCTCTTCTGAACTGTGCTTTACTGATGGAACCACTTCTTAATGGATCATAGTCTTCAAAGTATTCTGTGACCTGTAAAAAACAGTCAATATGTGCTTTGGTATAATAATATTAATATCATTTTCAAGTATAAAAATATACTGAAGCTGTTAAGGAGATTAGGGTACAAGAACTGACAGCTAATTAACTTGATCATGTTTGGTTAATAGATATCTTCATACCACACAAAAAAGTCCAATACTAATTTGGTAAATAAACAATCTGGGAGCGAATACAGTGATTAATTAACTAGGCAGTTCTAAAATCATTCAGATGCAAGGTAAATAAGAAATATATCCCATTCTTCAAAATATTTTAAGCTAAATGAGCACAAGTTTCTATGTATAATAATCAAATTGTGAAAAAGAAACATGCTCAAAATTTGCACGATGCTTGTTTGGCCTTTACATTCTGGAAAATATAAAACAAGTCATTTCTGCAGAGTGATCTCCCTGAATTTTGTGTAAACATACTTTTTTCTGCATGCCATAAAAAATATCCTTATCCATGATATTTAAGAGATAACCATACTGTATTTTAGGATCTGAGGGGGTAAATCGTAGATTTTACTGTTAAAACGCAGTTTTCTGGTGACGTGTTAGCAGAGCCAGAAAACGGATGTTTGCAACAGTAAAATCTTATATTTACCCCTGAAGATCCTAAAATACAGTTTGGTTATCTTTATTCTAATGCACATCCGAAAAGGAACATTTTAAATCGATTTTTGAATTACAGGAAGTTTGGGTTGCGTCTGTGCAATAACTTTGCTATTGGTTCCGACGGTAAATCGTGGATTTTACCCCCCGAAAATTTTGAAACCATCCAATCAAAATAAGCGCTACAAACATAAGTGCATTAGAATTCAGAATAGCTGCTTTAAAACTTAATAAATATATGTTTATGAACCTATTGATATAAGTATAGGATTTCCTGTTCCTGATACAGAGGAGATAAGTACAGTGTTGGTCCAGTTTTGCCACCACTGTACCCATTTCCTCTATATCATACATAGTAGCTGGTCCAGGTAGAGTGCAGGGATATTAAAATAAGATCTTATAAAACATATTATTGTTAATCAATCTTAATCAATCAATCAAACTTACCCTCCGTCTGTTAGTAAGCACTATATGTCTGATTCTGGCCATTAAATCATCAAAACTGACATTACTTTCACTTTGTTCATAGGGTTTTACTGGTGCATTTGTATTTGTACGACCTTTGTCTGATATGTCGGCATCTTCTAAAGTGTGACCAACAAATTCTGAAATAAAACAAAAGGTTTTTGTTTTGTATGACTTGTCAGATATGACAGCATCTTTTTAATTAATCTAAAGAACAAAATATTTTTGTATTGTAGGACATTTTTCAATGAATGATTATTTCCAAAGTTTGACAAACAAATTACAAAAATTTTAAAAAAGCTTACTGAGTGACACTATTTACTTGTCCATGATTTCTGGTCAAGACATGCCAAACTTGTTGTAATATATACTATTTTGTGGAATAACCTCATGATAATACAGGGATCATTTAAGCTCTTTTCAAATGGGTCTCCCGTCCAACAAATTGGGAAAGTTAGATAACTTTGATATGTATATAGCTATGACAAACTAGAGGCTCACATGAGCCTGTATCGCTCATCTGGTCACTGGTTTTATTCATTGTCACCTATAGACCACCCATTCATACTATAAATCAGTTCAGCAGATGTTACATTTTCATTCTTGGATGAGGTACAAACTAAAAATCACAAACTTTGGAAGGGATCACTCAAAGACAATTGTAACCAAGTTTGGTTCCAATTGGCTCAGTAGGTTCAGAGGAGAAGACATTTGAATGCAAGTCCCATAGAGTCCCTATGTTAAACTATGTTCCACGCTGGCAGCCATCTTGGATGACGTAAGAACGTAAAAATCACAAACTTTAAAGGGGACCACCCAAGGACTATTGTGACCAAGTTTGGTTCAATTTGGCTTGGTAGTTTCAGAGAAAAAGATCTTTGGATGCATTTCCCATAGGGTCCCTATGTTAAACTATGTTCCCTGCTGGCGGCCATCTTGAATGAGGTATGAACATAAAAATCACAAACTTTGAAGGAAAACATCTAAAGACTATTGTAACCAAGTTTGGTTCCAATTGGCTCAGTGGGTTCAGAGGAGAAGACATTTGAATGCATTTCCCATAGGGTCCCTATGTTAAACAATGTTCCCTGCTGGCGGCCATCTTGAATGAGATATNAACCTAAGTCCCGCTGGCGGCCATGTTTTTAATCGGATTGAAATAAAATGAGCAATCTTTGTGAAGGACCTTCCATACACCATTCCTGTAAAGTTTGGTGACATTTGCTTCAGTGGTTTCAGAGGAGAAGAAGAAAATGTGAATTTTCCCATAGGGTCCAGTGTTAAACCTAAGTTCTGCGCTGACGGCCATGTTTTTTATCGGATTGGAACTAAATGAGCAATCTTCATAAAGGACCTTCCATACATCATTCCTGTAAAGTTTGGTTGAATTTGCTTCAGTGGTTTCAGAGGAGAAGATGAAAATGTGAATTTCCCATAGGGCCAATGTTAAACTATCTTCCGTGTTGGCCGCCATTTTTCTCATCGGATCAGAACGAAATGAGCAATCTTTGTTAAGGACCTTTAGTACATCATTCCTGTAAAGTTTGGTTGAATTTGCTTCAGCGGTTTCAGAGGAGAAGAAGAAAATGTGAATTTTCCCATAGGGTCCAATGTTAAACCTAAGTTCCGCGCTGGCGGCCATGTTTTTTATCGGATCATAACGAAATCAGCAATCTTGTAAAGGACCTTCCATACATCATTCCTGTAAAGTTTGGTTAAATTTGCTTCAGTGGTTTCAGAGGAGAAGATGAAAATGTGAATTCACATAGGGCCAATGTTAAACAATCTTCCGTGTTGGCCGCCATTTTTTTCATCAGATCAGAACGAAATGAGCAATCTTTGTTTAGGACCTTTAGTACATCATTCCTGTAAAGTGTGGTTGAATTTGCTTCAGCGGTTTTAGAGGAGAAGAAGAAAATGTGAATTTTCCCATAGGGTCCAATGTTAAACCTAAGTTCCGCGCTGGCGGCCATGTTTTTTATCGGATCGGAACGAAATGAGCAGTCTTTGTAAAGGATCTTCCATACATCATTCCTGTAAAGTTTGGTTGAATTTGCTTCAGTGGTTTCAGAGGAGAAGATGAAAATGTGAATTTCCCATAGGGCCAATGTTAAACTATGTTCCGTGCTGGTGGCCATGTTTTTTATCGGATTGGAATGAAATGAGCAATCTTGGTAAAGGACCTTCCATACATCATTCCTGTAAAGTTTGGTTGAATTTGCTACAGTGGTTTCAGAGGAGAAGATGAAAATGTGAATTCACATAGGGCTAATGTTAAACTATGTTCCGTGCTGGCGGCCATGTTTTTATCGGATTGGAACGAAAAGGGGCATTCTTTGTTAAGGACCTTAACTTCATCATTCCTGTAAAGGTTGGTTGCATTTGCTTCAGTGGTTTCAGAGCAGAAGAAGAAAATGTGAATTTTCTCATAGGGTCCAATGTTAAACCTAAGTTCCGCCCTGGCGGCCATGTTTTCTATCGGATCAGAACGAAATGAGCAATCTTTGTAAAGGACCTTCCATACATCATTCCTGTAAAGTTTGGTTGAATTTGCTTCAGTGGTTTCAGAGGAGAAGATGAAAATGTGAAAAGTTAACGGACAGATGACGGACGCCAAGTGATGGCAATAGCTCACACTGACCCTTTGGGTCAGGTGAGCTAAAAATCACAAACTTTGAAGGAAAAAGACTATTGTAACCAAGTTTGGTTCCAATTGGCTCAGTGGGTTCAGAGGAGAAGACATTTGAATGCATTTCCCATAGGGTCCCTATATTAAACTTTGCTCTACGCTGGCAGCCATCCTGGATGAGGTACAAACGCAAAAATCACAAACTTTAAAGGGGACCACCCAAGGACTTTTGTGACAAAATTTAGTCACCATTGGCTCAGTGGTTTCAGAGGAGAAGATCTTTGAATGCATTTCCCTTCGGGTCCTATGTTAAACTATCTTCCCCCGCTGGTGGCCATCTTGGATGAGATGCGAACCTGCTGGACATATGTAGAAATTGTGTTTCTGGAAAACCTCAACACTTTTGCAATTCACATTTAACCTTTATCTCAAACAGTTTTTGAAATAAAAGTAAAAACGTTAAAAAATTGTGAAAATTCAAAGAAAAAGCGGCAATAATTCCTATGTGGGTAGTCAGATTTTCTTCAAAATTGCAGGACATGTAGATCTTACTATGCTGACTATTTTTGCTATATAAACTTCACTTCTCTCTTCTATTATTTTCAATATATAAGACCAGAAGTAACGAAAAACTGAAAATTTTATGGAAAAGGGGCAATAACTCCAAGACACGGGTAAACGGATATTCTCCAAAATTGCAGGGCACATAGATCTCATCATGCTGATAATTTTTATCCCCATGTCAGAATTTTGATATCTGTAATGGTTTTCGAGTAATTTACAAAAAACAGCAATTTACCCCTATATTCTATTTTTAGTAACAGCGGCCATGTTGTTTGGTCTACGGACATAAAAATCACAAACTTGAAAGAGCATAACCTGGTGATGATTCAGGCCAAGTTTGGTTAGCATTGGCCTAGTAGATTCAGAGGAGAAGATCTTTGAATAAAACGGACGGACAGACGACGGACGCCAAGTGATGACAAAAGCTCACATGGCCTTTGGCCAGGTGAGCTAATGATAGGACTGTTGATGTGATTTGTTTTGGCCATCCTTAACAAAATGTTGTTTGCTGTTTATCGGTTATCAATTTGGGATGTGAGTGGGTGAATTATTTTTTTTTATTTCCCGAGAGATGTCTAAAAGGGGTTCATTTTAAAGAAAATCTGCTAAAAATAAAATCAAAATTTTTTTTTCAAGAAATTGTCAATAAAATTTTTTGAGTAGGTTTTTACTGAGTAGGTCAATAAACAGCAAACAAACAATTTTTTAAGGTTGGCCTATGTGTCTAGCTTTCCAAAAAACAAAGAATAAAACTATCAGGAGATTCTACTGAAAACAATCTAGATCCTACCAAATGATAAAATGTCAATTAAAATACAATATACATTTACACCCTGGATTTAATCAATTTTCGCTGATCTTAGTAAATCTACAACAGTTTACCTTGATCAACAGTCTGTACAAATGCTGGATAATTTACATCTCCACTGGCAGGCTCTTCAAACTTCTTACACAACAACTTCATATCTTCAGCACTTACATTTAATGACAAGAAATGTAAAATCCTTCCAAACTGCAGCTTTGTTACAACTCTGGTGTAACCTTTTCCCTGAAAAATTCAAACTAACAAAATTATTTAAAGTTGTATATTTAATGTGTTACTTCTAGATGCAATGAATTCTATTTCATTAACATCAGGAATAATAATTCAAGGGTAAAAACTCCACTATTTATATGCAAGTCTAACGTATAAAGATTATCCTGAAATTTAAAGTAAACCAAACAAAAATCATTTTCAGATTCCAGGTGAAGTGGTCCAGAAGACTGATTTTATCATATATTGTAAATAAAATGTCATTTTTTAAAGCTGATATATGTATAAGTTACAGTCTAATTTTTGTTTTCACTATTTTAAAATCTTGCAAAATGTGCCAAGAGTTAGGATTTTTAACCGTTTTTGTTAAAAACAAATCTGTTCAGAGGTGTTTAAGTTCACATTTGTTAACTTTTACTTTACAAACTATGAAGTTATTTAAATTAAGCAACAAGATGCAGTCTGTACAATTTGACGGCAAGAATTTTTTTAGATGATTGTTTTTTTTCCATTTCTAAGGTATGGAATGAAAATCCTGGATTGATTTAAAGCAATTGATTTATTATACACATGAATTTTGGTCAATTTACCCTATCATAATAATTAGAATATGGATACAATTGGTGTATTATACATAGGTATTTCAGTCAATTACCCTATCATAATCTTTAAAATATGGATACATCATAAGTCTCCTTCTTCTACACTGTTCTGAAATTTCAGATAAAACTACAGCAACTCTGTCCTCTTCCTCTTGTGTTAAATTCTTCAGGGTCTGGAAATCAGACAGACATTTTTAGTAATACCTGATTTGTAGTGTAAGAAACAAGTTAAAACAACCAAATTCGAAGTTTGATAATTAATAAGAAATAAAGAGATATATTTTTTAAGGATAAAGAAACTTTAGAGAATTTCTATTAAGACTGATAGATTTCTATTGAGTTACCACACATTACTTTGAAACACACAGTGCTGTTCATCAGGTTTATGTAATTTAGCAAAGTACATAAATTTTTATTCTAATATAAGTTTGACTAGTTGTTTCTCCCCCTGTCATTACAGTGGTTAGGCAAAATAAAAAAATACATTAGCTTCTCAGGCCCCTGCCTCATCTCTTTTCTGGGAACTAAATTTACTTTTTTATTCAAGTTTCAAATAAAAAAAATGAAAATCACCTGCCTCATCACTCTTTGGGCATTTCAGCAATGTAAAAAGATGCCTCATCATGATTTTGAACAAATAAAAATAAAAATTTTCTCCCTCCCTGCCTCATCATTTTTTCAGAAAAATGGCCTGAGAATCTAATAATTATTTTTGTATGGCCTTAATGGAAATCTGTTAAATTGTCATTAAATTTATTATATTTGTATACAATCGACTTAAATCTGACCTGAAATTTGAATTCACAATAAATGAAAATTTTGTATGAATTTATGAGTCAAGATTTTTGGTATAAATCAAATTGATATATAAACATATTACAGCTTTTTTTCAGGAAAAAATTATAACTTAAAAATAATAATAATTATCATTATCTTAAGGTAGTTGCCACCTTTGAATGAAAGTAATGAGAATTTCATGAAAGTGTTATGCATTAGTAGGTCTTCAGGTAGTTCGGGGGACTAAAAGCAAAATGATAGATTTTTCTTATTATTCTGTGATTGAAAGCTTCAAAATTTTAATAAAAATACAATGGGTCACTGAACTCGTTTTTCCCTGAAAAGCTCCCAAAAATAGCAAAATTTGACCTTTAAAATATAGTCTATAAAGGGATAAAATACAGTTTTCGAAATTTTTGTATGAATAAAAGATAGATTAAGAATGTTAAAGAAATCTCTTTGGAAATATGCAATAAGAAATAGGGTCACCAACCATATCATGAATATGTGATTTTTTCCCTTATTTTATATATGGAATTATCTCCCCTTAACAAAGTAAGAATTTTTCAAAAAGTGACATATTTTATAAGCTAGCAGTATAAATTTTGCTTTTTTTTATCTTTTATCAATAAACTATTCAAAATATATTTAATAACACTTAATGGTAAATTCAATTTTTCAACACATGTGCAGCGAGATGGATGCACAGTTTTGACATTCCAATCACCTGAATGAATGGTTGACAATAAGCAAGAAAAAATAATAGGTTCGTGCATTTAATTTTGAAATACAAGAAAAAAATTTTCTAGGTTCTTCATGGGCTTTGTATAGAAATGTGTAAATATTGAAAATTGAGTGAAGGGTTTATATCAGTTCTATGAAATTTTATCTCCAATTCATTTACAGTACATGCTATTAGAATGTAACTTGAAAATTGGTGTTCATGGGCAAAATATTTTACATATTATGATATGGAAAAAAAAAAAAAACAGAGGAGTCCGCATATCTGAACAAATGTCAGAAATCAATGGTGGCAACTACTTTAATTTGTAGAAACATATCACAAATAGTGTGTACAGTTCTTAGTTGATAATATCACTTCAACAACAAAACATTCACCTGATGATACTTCCAGTTTTTGTGAGAGCACCTGATAAAGGTGCTGGACCATTGGACCACTATTTTGGATGAGGGAGGGGTGATTGATACTGTATATACTGATTTTATGAAGGCCTTTGACAAGGTACCACATAAACGTTTACTAAATAAGCTGTCATCATATGGAATTAGTAAACAGACATGTAACTGGGTTAGAAATTTTCTACACGAGAGAAAACAGCGGGTGCAACTAAATGGGTATTACTCTAGATGGCATGATGTTACAAGTGGTATCCCTCAAGGGTCAGTTCTGGCCCAGTGCTGTTTGTGGTATTTATCAATGATCTGCCATTAGAAGTCAACTCAGAAGTTTATATGTTTGCAGACGATACTTAACTATATAAAGAGATAAGTGACCAAAATGATGAAACAACCTTACAGGAAGACATCAATAATGTATTTAAATGGAGTGAAAAATGGATGCTAAGATTCCATCCAGATAAATGTAAGGTAATAACTATAAGTGGAAGAAAGCAAAGAGATAGAAACGTCGACTATACAATGCACACTTACACTGGTGGATTAGTACACCTAGAGAATGTTAAGAACGAAAAATATATAGGGGTTACCATAGATAGTCACCTAAATTTTGAGAAACACATACAAAACCAAATAAGCAAGGCAAACCAAATGATGGGCTTAATAAGATCATTTAAATATTTGGATATGAAATTATTCTGTTTATTATATAAAGCACTTGTCAGACCCCACCTGGAATATGCCAGCAGCGTATGGAACCCATATAAAATGAAATATATTGAGGCCATAGAAAATGTGCAGAGGAGAGCAACAAAAATGTTACCAGAAATGAAAAACCTATCATATGAAGAAAGACTAAGAACAGGGATGCAAATTACCAGGGCCCAGTAGCCCAAGGCCCCTAAAATTTGACCTGGGCTACTGAAATTTTAAAACCAGTAGCCCATGTTGCTACTGAAATATTCTAAAATTTTGGTTGACAATATAGTGCTGGGCTAGAAAAATATTGGCTGGGCTACTGAATTTTGTTTGGCAGGGGCCCAGGTTGGCCACTTTGCTAATATTGCTAATTTTCGTCCCTGAAGAAAACTCAAATTACCAACATTGAGATATCGAAGATTAAGGGGCGATATGATAGAAACGTATAAGATAGTCACAGGGGTTTATGATAAAAGAGTCATACAAAATATGTTGCCACTAAACCAAAATGTTTATCAAAATACTAGAGGGCATTCATTGAAATTAAGCAAACGGAGATCAAAATTGGACATTAGAAAGTTTTTCTTTGCGAATAGGGTGGTAGACGACTGGAATAATTTACCAGAAGCTGTAGTGTCTGCAAAAAATGTAAAAATATTCAAGAATAGGCTTGACAAATACTGGGATGATCACCATTGGAAATTAAATTATACTAATATGGGTGATAGAACCGGAAGTAGACAAAAAATAGACATGGAAGAAATAGAGCCAAATATAGAGGAGCAATCTCAGCTCCTGCGTTTGGAAAAGACATAGGTAGACATAGGTAGGTAGGTAGGTAGATAATATCTCCACTTTTTGTAAGGGTTCACATCGCTAGTGCTTTAGTTTTTTTGGTGTTTTTGTTTATTTGCTTTGTCTTTGTAATGTTGACAAAATTTGCATTTAATATAAATTCCACATTTTTTATTTAAAATTATCCCCATTTCTCAGTTTTTGCTTCAGTATTCATTTGCTGATGTATTTCAACCACAAAAGTAAATACAGATTGACCATTTTTCACTGTGAAGTGTGCTCTGAAATAAGCAAATACATTTTTGACAAAAAAATTACATGTTCTGTAGAAGAAAGAAAATGATAATTACTCTTGCTAATGCTCCTCTTGCTGGTCTGAAAACTTCCTGTAGTGGTTTCTTGTCAAGATTGGGTACATTAAATGCTGAAAAAGTAAATGTTTTTGCATAATTAAATAAATTAACTTTATATGTGATGTGAGTTTACTTCCAATACTGTGATTTTCCATAATTCAACAAATCTATTTGACTATTTCAGATTGCAAAAACATTTCAGAGAAATTCTAACAAAGTTGCTACTACATTTGAAAACAAAACAAAATTGTGATATATTCAATCTGTGCAATACATCCGTTTACAACACAAATAAGCATCATTTAATGCTCTAATTAAGTGCAAAAGAAATAATTCTTGCATATAATATCAATTGATTTAACAGCAGTGATTTAGCTAGCGCTCGTCACTTTCGCCATTGACGAATGTTTTTTAGAAGTGGCGAATTTTTTCAGACTGCAATTCGTCACTTGGAATTTTGAAAATCGCCAAATATGAAAATATTATGTTCATAATCTTTGTTACTGTAATCTAATTATCCAAACTGACACTTTAATTACACCTGTCATATCAATTAAAGGATTACTTCAGTGGTAAACAAACGCCGTCGGTGTTTTTTACCTGTTCCCTGGCTTGTTATCACTAATTACCGGTCAATCAGAGATAACCTGCTTTCCTGTATGACAATTAACCATCAGTTGTTTAAAATTATTATGGTATTGAACATTAAAAGTATTCTTTTAGCAAAATTTTCATAATTAACAGGTCATACTTCCCCTTTGAAAACATTGATTTTTTTTTTTTTACAAACCACGTGTTTTGATAGTGGGTTATTTCCCCTTTAAAATTTGTCTTTCAATTTCCTTGAAATTATTTTGTAGACATTTACTATGCTGATATTTGCATTATTCAAGATCACACAAAATTTATATTGCACCACTATTTAATCTTAAAGGTGCTTAAAAACAACATATGAATGGTATTTTGAAAAATAATTTATTTTTTATTACAAATATATAGAAGTTTGAATTAAGTTATTAAAAATGTTAGACAGCAGAATATTTAAATATTGACATCAATAAATCAAGCAGCAATGCATGTTGATCAAAACTGCAATGCATGCTGATGCTCTTCTCTAACTTAGATAAACAAACATGTCATCTTAATTCCTAGGATGGAAGCACTGATACAAACCTTAGGTGTGGAAGATGAACACATAAAGTGAATATCAATTTGTTACTATAATATGGAGTATTAAATGCAAGAATTTTTTTTTTAAATATTAATAATCAAATTATTATCTTCATGTTGATTATTATCTGCATAGTACACATCGGCCCGCGAAATTTGATACGCAAAAGTGACTAATGGTCTCAAAATCCTAGCTAAAACCCTGTTTAACAGTCTATGCCACATAGTCTATGAAGACAGCAGACTATACAAGCTTGTTAATATCAGCCTTGTCTTTTTTATGGTTTTTTTTCACATACAAGATGTACTTCTAAATTCAAATTTCAATTACAAATATTTACCATTTTCCATCATATCACAGAATTCTTTGTACTGAACTCTCCCATCTGCATTTTTATAATATTCTACAACTTTCTGTATTTCTGGTCGTGATAACTGTGCTTCTTTTCCTACTGCTAGAGCCAGTCCACATATAAATTGGTTCTCTGTTATGAAGCCACTTCTCAATTTGTCATGGTCTTTAAAGAATTCAATTGTGCGGATGCCATTTTTGTATACAGCTACTCTAATTCTATCAAAAATCTGGTTAAGGGTAGGATCTGATGTTGGCTGTAAATAAACATGTACATATTTTACGAAAGGATATGGAGTAAACCAACATGAGAACATAACACATATGTTTACTCCAACTGCAATAAGTTAAATGAGCTGTATGGCCATTTCGGAAATTTATTCCTCATCAGCAGCACTAGAACCCAAACAAAGGAAATCCATAATTTCAAAAAAATGTTAAAATGCATAAAAACCAAACGAAATCCGAATCATCAGTAATATCAAATATAGCTTCGGACAAAACTACGATGGAGGGAGTTAATCCTTCGGTCTTAGATATATATATATTGATAATGAATCTTATTTTCAAATTAGCATAAAACCTAATCTTATGCATTCCATGAGTTATCTCCCATTTTGTATTTAAATTTAAGTATATCTACCATGAACAAAATCTCCTGCACATGAACTTATTTAGTATTTAAGGTGTATGAATACTCTGTATATGTACACTTCTGTTTGTGATGTAGGCATTATTTGATGGGTTTTTTTGTAATATGCAAATATTTTATTTCCTTCTGAACCAATTATCAAATATTATTTCAATGAATATACAGAACAACATCATGGATAGACTTACGTTTACTTTGCAAATAAGATATAATGTAATAGTTTGATAGCATGAAAAAAATTGTACACCAATATCTCTATTTATGTACATTATGTAATTTTTTCATAAAAACAGAATGACATCCAAATTATATTTTTAGAAAGAATTTTTGAAACAGCTGACTTATTAGTTAATTTGAAAAAATCTACAGATTAGTTTTGCAAGAAAACAGCAAAACATCTTGGTCACTGCCCCCTTCTTCATCGTTTTAAGAAGGCCATATCATAATATAGTTATCCTGTGTGTTGAGGGATGTCATAAGTAGTTATCCTGTGTGTTGAGGGATGTCATTAGCTGAAATTTCTTGTTTTTTTTTTATATGTAAAGTAAAAAGGATGCAACTGAATAATATTTGCATACCCTTAAAAAAACTTCTTTGTCAATGTAAATTACCTGTAATGGTACATTGTCAACTGATCGTTCAAATCCAGGGGTGAGTTGTTTCTGCTGTTCAAGTTGACTAGTAATTGCTACAATATCGTGGTGTAAATTTAGATAATTCAGAAGTCCTGGTTTAAATGGATCTTTGTATTTGTTTACAAGTAATGCTATTTCATTCTCACTGACATCTGGTGGCCCAGGAAAACTTCTGTAAAACTGAAATTGAAAAATAACCGTAAAAATTACAAGAAGCTCTGAACCAACATATAATGTATGTTAATATCACCAACAATAGCAATGATCTCTCATTTAATTGCTGCAATTTTTAAGGTTTACCTAAAAATATAAATATTTTCAGAAACTTCAAGTTATATTGTAGAAAGCACATTTATCCCCAATGAGAAACATTTGTTAATTACCTCCCTATACTAAGTTAGTTATATATGGTCAAAGTGGAGATAATTAAATTCAAGATAAAAAAGGTCTTGTTGAAATTTTTAGAAAATTATCTTTATTTCCTTCGACAATATGTAAATGTAGATATTGTACTTTACAAGGAGCTTAAATATTAACTTCGTACAGGGAGATATGTTTCTAATTTTTAAAATTAAATCATGACTGCTGAAAAGCTGAACTGCAATGGATACACTAGAGCATGTCAAAACTGGCGAAGTTTTACAAAACCATATCATTTCTTAGCTTCGGACTTAATACATGTATCAAATCATTCAAGCAGATACAGGTAAAAAATCCTTTGAAGAAAAATTGGTTTACAGTAAAAAGTCAAAAGTATCGACAAATAGGAAGTGGACATTTGACAAACTTATAAATTTCAAATTGTCCCCTCCAGAAGAAGCCAAGAAATCTGACAGGAATTTAGTTTTTAGAAAAAGATACAAAGTATCGGCAAACAGGAAGTAGGCGCCCAATAAATTTGAAAATTGCTTACACAATAAAACTCATCATTTCCAAGCTTCAGGCCAAATTTCAAATCAGTCTCTCCAGTAGAAGCCAAGAAATTTGTGAAATTTGGTTTTTAGTAATAATTCAAAGTATCGACAAACAGAAAGTGGGTGCCTGACAAACTTGAAAATTGCTTACACATTACAACATATCATTTTCAAGCTTCAGACAAAATTTCAAATCATTCCCTCCAGTAGAAGCCAAGAATCTTTGACGGAAAATTTGGTTTAGGCCTAAAAAAAAATGTTGTGTTTCCAGTTGGCCGACCGACTCTAGTCTAGACCCCCGACTCAAACTTTTTTATTCCAACTTCAAAAAAATTAAAAGTTTTGATGCCCGACCGACCAAGTTTTCGTTCCTGTTTGTAAAACTTTGCCGATTTTTAAAGAGATATGACGATTTCGTTTGATATTGTTCTTATCTGAGCGCATTAATTGATCAAATTATGTCTGGTAATGCTGTTTACTCATCAAAAACGAAGAGAAAAGCCAAGAAAATTTGTTTTTGTGCCATTGTTTTCGACTTCCGGTTACAGTAAGTTCAGGAATGGAAACGGTATATTTTCCAGGTCACCCTAAATTAGCAACTGGAATCGTGCAAATCACAAAGAAATCAATCGGAAGAAAAAAAAATAAAAAAATAAATCCGACCTACCGACCCAAATTTTTCAGAGGACCATAACCAGAAATACAACTAATTTTTTTTAGGCCCTATAGTGAAAAATCAAAGTATCGGCAAACAGGAAGTGGATGTCAAACAAACTTGAAAAGTGCTTCCACAATACAACTCATCATTTCCAAGTTCCAAGCCGAATTTCAAATCATTCTCTCCGGTAGAAGCTGATAAATTTGTGACGAAAATTAGGTTTTTAGTAAAAATTCAAAGTATCTGCAAACAGGAAGTGGATGCCCAACAAAATTGAAAATTGCTTACCCAATACAACTCATCATTTCCAAGTTCGGACCAAATTTCAAATCATTCGCTCAAGTAGAAGCTAAGAAATCTGTGATGGAAAAAATTGTTGACAGACAGACAGACAAAGTGAAAACTATAGGGCACCCACATCTCGATGCGGGGCCCTAATAAAAGTACACATTTGTCTGGATAATAACAGGTCTGAGAAAATAAATCACTGTTTCCAATGAAAAGTATCTTATCATTTTTATGTTTCAATAAATTAAATATTTTGAAGTTGACATTACAAATGTAAATGCAGAAAAAGGGGACTGAAATCCACATCAATGAACCATGAAACTTAAGTCAAGGTCACTCTATAGTTAAAAATAAAATTATCAGAAAAAAAGTTTTCAATACTACTTTTGTCTTTGTGATCAGTTATTACACAAGTATTAAAGTTTCATTGTCGCTTCAGAGCTTAAAAATTTTGTGCTAAAATACATGTACTTCAACTGTTAGCTGCTTATCACATACAATTCAATAAAAATGTAAAGTAAGTGAGAACTGAACTGTCAGACTAAAACAAACAATCCAGAGATAATGGAAACATTGGAAAATCAAAGACACAACATGAGCACAAAAGAAAAATGAAGATACACACACATACAAAGATGAACAGCATGGACGCAATCAGATCTTAGGCCAAAGCAACATATCCCTCCCAAAAAACGAAAATTTGAGGTTGGCACTTAAGTACCTTTCATTTAATATGTTGAAGAGAAGGTTGAAGGCTAACCACAGAAATGTGGTGTACATTCATACCTGACTTTCTGTAACTACTCCCATGTGGTGTCTGTCAAAATCTTCATAGCATGTTCTTAGATTGATTCCATGATATTGATAATATTGCTGCATTCGTCTTAATATTCCCAGTACTACATCTTCTTTAGGGGGACTCAATGGACGGACTGATCTTACTGTACCAAGGCTAAAAATATATATAGCAAATTTGAAAATTAAATCATAATGAAATATGTCACAATTTTACGATATTTTTAAATTCATTACATTAAAACTGAGGCTAACTTTTATAAATTTTAGCCAATGTCAACTTTTACCCTTTTATGTAGCTAGTTGGGTAGAAAAATACTTTTCGGAATGCAAATCTACATTGAACCAAGAAATTATCTTAATTTTCAAGTACAAAACAGGAAATATCAATTCAATTTAGACTTATTAAGAATTCTATCCCTCCTTTTAGAAATCAAATTCATCATCTATGAAAAATACAAAAAAAAGATACATGATACTTACAATTCTGGAGCTTCTCTTCTCTGAGCTTGTGGGTCTCTGGACAAATCTCTTGGGTTGAAGTTTCTATCTATTGCCTCACAAAAAAGTTTGTAATTGAATCGTCCATTTCTACGCAAGTCATACTTCTGTCTTATTACTGCCTCCTGTTCACTATCTAACTTTAATCCTAATGTATTCCACAGACATCGGAAAAATTGTTGGTCTGCAAAAAGTATATTACTTAAGAATTGAATGCAAACTTTGTAGTTTTATGAGTGTAAAAGGGTGGACCGTAGCACATTTTGAATGAAGCGCACTAGCGATTCATGTGAAAAATGTGATATGGTCCACCCTTTTACACGACAATAAAACTACAAAATATTGCATTCAATACTTATAATTACATTCCGTAAATGGAATGCAAGTCTTCACGCTAGATAACATAATGAAATTCGTGAATGATGCACCATTTCCTAGTTTGGATTACTCTGCCGTCTCTGTTAACTTTTGTCCTTGTCAAGGAGTCACGTGCTGCTGTAGTTTTACTGACTGATTAAACAGTTACGGATATGATCGGAAGTACTCGTAACCAATCAAATACGGGGATTTCCATATGAAGCAGAATGAATGTAATTATTGTTCAATAACACAAAAAGGTTCTATTCATATTCTTCTTTCGTTTTTTTATATAGTTAATTTAATTCATAATGTATTTGAATGTATCATACCTATGAGCATGTAACTTATTCCTTGTTAAATTTGTCATCTAATTACAGGAGACGGATTAATATAAGCTATAGCTTGTTTGCGAATCCCAGTCTTGTCTAATTGTATGTATAAATTTCATGTATATGTATTATATTCAATAAAATAAGTTTAAACAAGATGGGAGCAGTCGGAAAGGACAGCTAATCCCCTCGCCTGTAGCAAATTCAGATCAAAATATTCTCAAAAGCAGCATCTCTCTCCATGAGTCATCCACTGATCTAAGATGAATGATGTAGTAGCTCAGATATGAACCTAAACACAGACTATAACCTGAGTCATTGAAGCATAAAATGTAGGTCAAGGTGACCTAATTATCAATTGAAGCAGCATCCCTCTCCAAGATGCATCCACTAACCAAAGAAGATTGATGTGCCACATGTAGTTTCTCAGATATGAACCTTAACGCAAACATTAACCTGAGTCAGTGAAGCGTAAAATGTAGGTCAAGGTGACCCAATTATCATCTAAAGCAGCATCACTTTCCAAGACGCATCCACTGACCAAAGATGACTGATGTGCCACATATAGTTTCTTAGATATGAACCTTAACGCAAACTTTAACCTGAGTCAGTGAAGCGTAAAATGTAGGTCAGAGTGACCCAGTTATCATCTGAAGCAGTATCACTCTTCCAAAACGCATCCACTGACCAACGCTGATAGATGTGCCACATGTAGTTTCTCAGATATGAACCTTAACGCCAACTTTAATCTGAGGTGGGAAGAATGGACGGATACTCGGACGGACAGGCAAGATGCTATATCCCCTCCCCAACTCCGTTGGGCGAGGGGATAATTAAAAGATTCTACTTTGAAAAGATTTGAAAAAATAAATAAAAACTACCAAAATTTATACTGAAATTCAAAGTAAACATTTGCCAAATAATTGTGCAGTGATAACCATAATACTATAAACTACTGTACAAATACAAACTCCTGATGCAGGAATGTTTCATGTACTATGATGTAGGAGCAATGTCAATTCTATAAATAACCTTCTGTCAGCAATAACAAGACCTGATGTATGTCTTAATGCTAGATTAATAGATTACGACCATCAACAACATTTTGTTTGTTTTCCTTGTCCAAAGATGTATGGCAGTCTGTTTTTTCAGAGTTTCAATTTTGACGATTTCTACATGTACTTACCTGTTATAAATCCTGATCTAAGCTTATCAAAATCCTGGAAAAATTCTGTAACTCTAATTCTCTTAGTTTGGGCTAGTGTTCTTATGTCATTTTCCAAATTCTGAGCAGCAACAGCAGCTGACATTTTGGTACCCAAACCTGCAATGAATCCTAACTGTGCATTAAGGACAAAAATATTTCAAATGATTCTGTCTTTAAACTATGCACTAAAAAGTAAGAAACTTCAACTTCATTATTAATTGTTCACCCTGATATCCATACTAGATGAATAAATATGATGTACATGGCATTTAACAAAACAAGCAATAGGAATTGTATATTTTAGAGGGGTAACGATTCATCGATGAATCGATTATATCGATCCAAAGTGATGACGATTCCCGTATCGTATTGTTGGTCCGGAATCGTGATACCGAAAACGGCTTTGTTTTATACAACCACACCCAATCCGATCTGCGTTTTATTAGCGCCAATATGGCGGAACTCTTAGATATAAATGAAGTTGTCATTGTGAATGCTCCCACGGCTTATAAATTGATATAATTACTCATATTTAATGACAATTATGACAGATACATGGCTAAAATATTAAAACAATTGTATAATGCAATTCATAGTCTTGATATCTGCTGAATTTATGTCAAGAAAACAAGATTAACAGTACCATGATACGTATCGTGATAGTATCGTATCGCAAGCAGATATCAGGATACGTATCATATCATGAGATTCCTCACGATACTCAGCTCTAGTATATTTGAAGAAATCAATTGTTCACAACTTACTACTTGTGGAGAGACTAGAGTTCATCCTATTTCTATCAGGACTTCTAGGCTATTTATGCTGTTCTACCTTTTAAGCCTAAGCAATGAAGGGATATAGAGTACG
Source organism: Modiolus philippinarum (assembly GCA_002080025.1). Lineage (NCBI taxonomy): Eukaryota > Metazoa > Mollusca > Bivalvia > Mytilida > Modiolidae > Modiolus > Modiolus philippinarum. Next base: position 129,702 of record MJUU01024176.1, read on the forward strand.
GTAAATGCACATGAGACAAAGTCCCTGCAAATACATGTCAACACATTAAGCAATGGAACAACGTTTTATTGTTCCTCTGAATCCTCTGAATCTTCATCTTGATGTCGCCATGAGGCCTTCAACAATAAGCATTGTTAATACGTACATACCTGATAGTCAGATCAAGATGGCCCTAGCACCTGTTTCAGTGGAATTCATTGCTAAATGTAGAGCAATACTGCATGCTGTATTGTTGGGTTTACCCATGGAAACGGGGTGATAAACAAACATTTAATTACTGTGAAAGTTCGTTGGATTCCAATTTTTGTTGATTTTGTGGTTCGCTTAAACCACGAAATTAAGTTCCCAACGAAATGCATTTTTCTACGGAGTTTTAATGCATGAAATTCAAAACCACAAATTTAAGAACTCACGAAATAATGATATTTATGAAAACCACAAAAATTGATGTCCACGAATAAAGGTACTTCCACAGTAACTGGAAAAGCGTTCTTAAAATGTGTGTGTAAAAGGTTTTAGGAAGTGTAAGGTTTCAATATATAGCAACTTTGGCTGGGTCAGCGTTGCCTGCTGTAAATTAATGCCAGTAAATGCCATAATCTTTGTCCTTCTTTATGAGTTAAATATAAGGTTAGCTTTTATGAAAGGGTCCCCTTAAGTACATGTAAAGTTAGGCCCTGGTTTTCACAAGTTCCCGCCATCTCATGTTATGTTTCCATAAATAATTTAAACTATAAATAGAGATTATTTTCAGTGAGTATCTTATTTCACAATAAAACTAGAGGCTTTCAGATGCCACAATCATGGTAACATTGTAAGTTATACAGTTGATCTTCAGTCTCAAACTTAAGTACCTCGAACACCACCAATATCTTGAACAGTATTTAAAGTCTGATCATGTTTTACTACATTTCTATGTTGGGCTTTTTTTGACAAAAAACGTTCTTGCTAAGGACCACTTTTGACACCAGTTTTGAAGTCGCAACATCAATATCTATTTGGACAAAAAAACATAGAAAGCAGCCACAGCCTGCT
>MJUU01024176.1:151922-170265 GCA_002080025.1 Modiolus philippinarum
GAAGATATCAAATAAATCTAGCAGATTATTATATATATATAAATGCAGGCAAATCATCATGGCTACTGTACGCAAAAGAAAAAAAAGCACAAAGAAGGGAACAAAAAAAGAAGCTATATGCAGGCACAGCATTGGCATGAGCCGCCATCAGAGTCCCATGCTTGAATTAGTTTTTTAAATTGTTCAAGAGATTACTCTTGCCGATACCTGTCTGGCAACTCATTCCAAATTTGTGCTGCATTATATCTAAAAGATTTAAGGCCATACCTTGTGGTTCGAACTCTGGGTAAATTTACTGTTTGTCGAGACCTGAAATTGTAATTTTGAAATTTTATAGCAATCAAATCATGAAAATAACTAGGACTATGTTTATGAATAATTTTAAATGTTTCAATAACGATAGTTTTTATTCGCCGTACTTTTAAGGAAGGCAATTTTGATTTTTTAAGAAGACATTCATATGAACTGCTGTAGTCTTCATAAACGAAACGGAGGGCCCTTTCCTGGATTTTTCCCATTTTTGTGAGTTTCTGTATTAGATCTAATAAATAATAACTAATCATTGCATATTGATTATATAGCTTGATTGACAATAAAATGTTTGTTTATTAATATTCTGAAGAAACAACATATTTTCTTATAAGGGTATTGAAAGTTTTATGTCTGTGTTTAAAATAGTAATCAAAAAAATTTATTTGATTTTTAGAAAACGCCGAGATCGATGTTTCACGAATCCCTATGTTGAGCCCCACTTAGCTACTCGGCCATTTCCGCAACCGAGTACTTACGTTTGAAGAGCATGTGGATTATTCAAATTTTTTGTTTACAAAATAAGTTTAGCTGTACAATTTATGACTGTTAATATAAAAAAAAAACATCTTCAAAAAACAAAAAGAAAAAAAAATCACTGAAAATTTTAATCCTATGAAATGTGTTTCAACCAATCAAAAGGCTCAATTTTTGTCGACCACGCTGTGCTGCGGCCATTTTGTGAAGGTCTTTGTGTGCGATAGGAGCGGAAAGAAAAGATCAAGAAAATACACACAGATATTACCATGGCAGACTCAGAACAGTTAGAACAGACTACTGAACAACAAAATGGGGAAGAAACAGCAGAAGCAACCGGGGAACAGCCTATGGAAAGTCAAGAAACAGGTGGCGGCGATTCACAAACCGCCACAGATGAGGACGAAGACGACAGGTTGTCTTTTGTTTTATTCTAGAGCTCGCTTGCCCTCAAAGTTCCGAAATTTGATATAGTATAAAAGAAATTTGTGCTATCTGCATATGTCCGGCTTCTCTCCCGTCGACAATACACCCGTTATGGTTGAAGCTAGCATCGCTATGCCATTTGTAATCGTAGCCCTAGACAGCTAAGTTTTCTCTTGATTTAGAGACTGTGTGTCTCCCGATTTGGAGAAAATTGCCGAAATGCTAGTTATGTTACCTGTGTTTACTGTAGAGATCTAACTTGGGGAGCAACCATTTGATTTCTATAGGGGGGGCTATGGTCAAATTTTTCATCCTGGATTTTTTTGTGTTTAACTTCTATCCTGGACTGGGTTGCACAAAGCTCAATTAAAACTTAATAGTCTATTAAAAGTTAATAATTCCAATTGGTAATGCAACGTCCAATTTCATTGGTCAACGTCATGAACAACAAAAAAAGTTACTTATCGATAAACTTTTCTTGCCCATTAATACACTACGACGTCAAATAGTGCAGTATATGGTGACGTTAAAATCAATGACAACATTGGTCAAAGTTCAAAGGATTGGAATTATAAGAAATAAAATTAATTTTGGAGGAGATTATGGATGTGTAAACGCGGCCTTTCACTCACAAACTCTACATAAAGTCCTTCGGACTTTTATTTAGTTTGTGAGTCGGCCGCGTTTACACATCGATAAACTCCTCAAAAATTACTTTTATTCCTATAATAGTCTATTAAATTAGTAGGAAATGTTAAAGCTTAATAGACTATTAAATATTTAATAGTCTATGAACTTTTGTGCAACCCAGTCCTGGCTTTTTATTTTTGTTCCAAGTCTGTCCTGGATTAACCCGCATAGTCATCCTGGATTTTTTTTTGCTATATGTAACCATCCTGCCATTTTAAAAAAAAATTTTGACCATAGCCCCCCCATAAAAATCAAATGGTTGTTCCCTTTAAAAAGCACTTCTCAAAGATTTATTTCCTTACTGTCAGCTTTTTGATATTGTCCAATTTGGATGTGGTGGAATTTCGGCTGGGTGTCGCCTGTACGTGTATAATAACACATACCAGAAGAAATCTGAACTATTTTCCTTCAATTTTAACCAAGTTTCAAGTGCCGTAAATATGAAATATCCCTTCTATGCCTCCATTCAAAGTTCAAGCGTATCTCTTCTCATTCAGACATTGACCTGGTGCCATTTTGAATATTGAAATTGTCACATGATAAAATTTAGTTCAGAATCGTACAAGGACAGGGCCTAATCTGTAGTGCATTTAGGTGCAAAAAGGTTGATTGAGCTGATGGATTGATTCAACAGTTAACCTGCGCTAGCCAGAGTGAAAGATATGGTCATAAGAACGTTTTTTTGGAAGGAAGTTTTCTATTCATATCGTGATATCTCCGAGTACCGTATTACGATTTTTCTCATTCGCCAAAGTGGCGATTAGACCGAGTTTTTAATTGCCACATGGAACAATCATTCGCCCCTGGGGAGTGTGGCGACCTTTAGCGCTAACACAGCTATGGATGTGAAACGTCAATGTGTGGGTCTTTATATTTCAACTTGAAATGAAATATTGAGTAAATTTCTACTCCTGTGATCAGAGTTTAGAATTTTTTTAAACCCGCACCTTCAGTAAAACTGCAGGCACAACCAGAGATAGCTGACATTTTTTAGATTTATAAAAAAAAAAGTATAGAAATAAAAATGTTCAGTTTGCATACAGTACAGAAAGAGACGTACCATAACAAATCACTTGGAAAGACATAACTTTTAATCCTTCAGACATAAAATCACAGACATACAATCACTGTGATAGACCTAAAAAGGCCATAAAACAGAGTGGGGAGGATTTAATTTTATTACCCATTTTACCTGTAATTTCTTTGAAGTTTACCTGCTTAATAAGATTTTTACCTGTAAAACAGGAAATGTCCTGACAAAACTTGTGTTTTATTGCCCCAATAAAAATTTTTTCAAGGAAAAAATTAATCCCCATCACTTTCCAAGACATTCCCACTATCACAGTGATTAGTTATGGTATGTCTCTTTCTGTACTGTAGCTTGATTATGTGATTTCTTTAGGCATACATGATTACTTTGAACAAACTTTGCAGTAAAGGGGAGAGTAAAAAGAAAGAATACATTATACAAATCAACTGTTGAACTTACTACTATTTTTCCCAATTTTGAGCGCATCGCGTGAAATTTCCCAATTTCAAAGGCACATGTCCCTGTGTACAAAAGGTGGGATTAACCCCTGACTGAAAGACAATTTTTTTTTACCATATCCTTTCTGGTCAGATACATGAATCTTGAAAGAAAATACCCGAATTTGGTTTCAGATGTTACTTTTAATTCATTTACTTTTCGATCTGCTCCATTAATTTAGTAGTACGCATTGGTTTCATTGAAACAGGGTATTTTGGGAAATGGCATTTTAATCCAATTTGGGAATTTTTTATCGACAAAAGATAAATTTTTGGAAATTGTAATATGAATCTTTATAATTGATATTACAGACATGCCATGTCTTCCGATTTCCGTGTAATTTGTGAATACACCTTACAAGTCGTCCGTTATATCTTCCGGATTTCCGCATTTGTATTGATCACTTAAGCGCTTGTAAGATCGTTAAGTATTCCGTTTATGTCAAACGCAAAGGCCACTACACGTTTTGTGTATAAAAAACATGGAGGATGATTCTGACGAGGGTGAAAAGCATTAACAATATGATCAACGCTTTTAAAACGACTATAAAAAATATCCAGGGATTGTTTCGTCAAAGTAAGGACCGCTTTTCGTATTGTGAAAAATGCTTAAATTTTGTGATTTCACTGTNTATCCTAGTAATAAGGGATTAAAAGGGCTAATTTTTATTTTCATTAGTTTGTGTCCAGTTAATTAATGTGTCAAGGTCCTTATTGTGTCCAGCAAATTACTGTGTCCACATTAATTTTAGGTTACACTTGCTGCGGTCGTATCATGCTGCGCTCGGCGTAGCCCTTTATTAATTGAAGATTAAATTCCGTTTTCAGTTGCCTTTTTTGTTGATCAATAGAGTACACAATGAAAATTCTTTGAACTTTTCCCAAGGGAACATTAAATACTGGCCTAACAATTTTAAGGTTAAAAAGCTGAAAACCCAGGAGCTTTCGGGGGCTTCGCCCTGAACCCCATTTGGGCCTGGGAGGCCCCCTATACCCCTGGCCTAAAAATTCTCTTACTCATTTTGAAAACATGGCATTTATGATATTAATTTAGATGAATTCATTTATTTTTTGTCTGATTTTGATGCAGTTTTTTTCAATGGATTGCTTATGAAAATTAAGTTAACACAGTGTTCTGCTATTAGATTTTTGGCAACTTGTTTCCAGTGACCAGGTTAAGTTTTTTTTTGCTTAAGTCTGTTTATCATTAACTACAAGCCATAGGTCAATGATATTTGATATAGCTTGGTCTTGGTTAGTACATGTCAGTCTGCCAAATGGCTTTTGACCTTGACCTCAATTTCTCAGTCCAGTGACCAGGTAAAGTTTTTTATACGACCGCAAAAATTTTTGAGGTTGTATAATGGTATGGTGCTGTCGTCGTCGTCGTCTGTAGACACTTTTGTTTTTTGTCGATAACTTTAGTTCCAGTTAATCAATCCTTATGAAATTTTAAAACAATGATCGTTAGCACAAAAGGAAGGCTTGGATTATTTTTGGTCATTGTGGCCCCACCCGTTTTTAAAAAAAGGGGTAAATTGAGTGTTTTACATATGTGGCTGTAGAATCTTTATTATTTATGGGATTTTGATGAGGTTTTTTTCAGTGTGCTCCTTAGGAAATTTCTAATCTGCAATATGCCAACAGTTTTTACATTGCATGTACCGTTCACGAGATAAAGGGGGCCCAAAAGGTACGAATTTCAAAAATTATATTTTTTTATTTTTAGTCCTTATTTTGATGCAGTTTTTTTGCAATGGATTCCATTTGAAAAATTGATAAGCACTGTATCTACAGATATTTTGATAACTTGTTTTGATAACCTGATTACCTGAAATTTTTATTTTTCATTGGATTTCAATGGAATTTTTTTCTTTGGATTCCTCTAGTTATAAGCTTTCAGTGGAAGCCAACGGATTTGGGATACCTCTTACTGATTCCAAGCTGTAAAGGATCAAAGGGGCCCAAATTGCAATTTTTAGAAATATGTAAAATCTTTTATTTTTTTCTCTACTTTGTGTCCAGGTAATTAATGTGTCAATGTCCTGATTGTGTCCAGCAAATTACTGTGTCCACATTCATTTTAATTAACACTTGTTCAAATTTCAGTGGTCAACATGCTGCGGTCATATCATGCAGCGCTCGGCGTAGCCTTTTATTTTGCTTAAGTCTGTTTCTCAAAAACTACAAGCTGTAGGTCAATGACATTTGGTATATGGTTCGGTTTTGGTTGGTACATGTCAGTCTACCATATGGCTTTTGACCTTGACCTCAATTTCATGGTCTAGTGAACAAAGTTGGGTGTTTCTGATGAGAATAGTTTTTAATTACTGTAAGTGGTATGGTAATAATATTTGGCTTGTAGGTTGCTCTTGAGTACATGACTGTTTTAGCGTCAAGCAGGGACGGGCGAGACATCTATTAGGGTCCACTCTTGTTATTCTAATATTTATTATAGACATTTTTACTACAGTGGGAAAAAAAATTAACCCGTCAGACAAAATTGATTAGGTCTTGCAGATTTTATTAGTGTCTGACCAGATGTCAGACAGGTCTTCAAAAAGTTTTGCCAAGTCTGCCAACTTAAAAAAAAAAACGTGATCTGAAAAAAAGATTAAGAAAGTTTGACCTGTTAATTATGAAAATTTTGCTGAAAGAAAGATTTAGATCTTCAAAACATTAGTAATTTTTAGCTCGTCGGGACGAATGTCCGGAGAGCTATTGTCATCACCCCCGCGTCGGCGTCAGCAAAACTTTAACCTGGCTTGTGGAATAGAGACCTGAAGAACTAGGATGTTGATATTTGGTATGTGGCATCCTTGTGATGAGAGCTTTCTTTTGTACCATACTTGTAGACATTTAAACCTTGACCTTGCCCTTAAGGCAATTTTTAAAAAACTTTAACCTTGCCTCTAGAAGGTAGGCTTTTAGTGGTAGGGAGTTCATATTTGGTATGTAACTTCCTTATGATGAGAGCTTTTGTAGACATTTTGACCTTGACCTTGCCCTGAGGGCAATTTTTTAAAAACTTTAACTTCACTTCTAGAATTAAGTTGTTTAGTGGTAGGGAGTTCATATTTGGTATGTGACGTTCTTTTGATGAGAGCTTTCTAATGGTACCATATTTGTAGACATTTTGACCTTGACCTTGCCCTTAGGGCAATTTTTTAAAAACTTTTAACTTTGCTTCTAGAATTAAGTTGTTTAGTGATAGGGTGTTTAAATTTGATATGTAACTTTCTTGTGAAGAAAGCTTTTTATTACTTTGGAACTTATTGTGCATTGAAGTTGCTGGAATCCCCGGCGAGCTATGTTGTCTTTTGACAACTCTTGTTAAACAACTGATAGTTAATTGCCATACAGGTAAGCAGGTTATCTCTGATAGACCGTTATTTAGTGATGACAGGCCAGGGTACACAGGTAAACAAATCACCAATGGCGTTTATAACTGAACTAATCTTTAAATTAGCCTTATACATGTAGGTGTAATTAAAGTGTCAGTTTGGACAATAAGATTACAGTGACAAATATTACGAACACAATACTTTAATATATGGCGATTTTTGAAATTCCAAGTGACGAATTGCAGGCTTAAAATATTCGCCACTTCCAAAAAAGATTGGTGAATGGAGAAAGTGACATGCGTTAACTAAATCACTGATAGTCTGATTTCAATGAAATTTGGTTTCCAAATAGTAGGAAGGTCAGACACAACCATGATTTTACTGATGACAATGTAATAATGGAGGTCTGTCTGATTTTATCCCCTCATTTTACAGGTTTCTATTGATCAAATAAATATAACTTTACTCCTTTTATAATCCAAAATATGTGAAGTGTTCATAATCATCAAATAAAGGTGACCTGACTACTTATGTATGAGTCCTTAGCAAGAACGTTTTTGTCAAAAAAGCCCAACAAAGAAATATAGTAAAACATGGTCAGACTTAAAACAGTTCAAAATATTGGTGGTGTTCGAACTACCAAAGTTTGAGGGACTGAATTCAACTGTTTAATTTAACTTGTATAATTTACAATGTGAACTTTATTGTGGCAACTGAAAGCCAGGTGGTCTGGTGGTCTGAAATTGGATAACGCTTCCAAACACATTTATTAAAGCTCCTTTCTGAAACAACTTGGAATTGAATTAATTGAATTAAACATATTTTATTGCAAATAAAGCAAAGGGATCTGGCACAAGTTATAACAACATTATTTAAAGCCCTCTCCCTACAATTTACAACAGAACAAATATTATACAATATAGCAGCAATATAGATACAATATACATTAAGAAATGTTGATAAGAATAGAAAAGTAACAAAAGGTAATAGTTAAATATCATGTACACAAAACATAATTCTCACTTAAAATATTTTCAAAATGTCAGTACATTTTTGATATGATTAATTTAATGATATCAAACGATAACAATAACATTATTGGTTGAATAAAATAGAAAAGAAGGAAAAATAGGAAGGAAGGGATAAGAAGAATCTGCAACAATCAATCAAATCTATGACTATTGTAAATACAACATTGGACTGCTCTAAAAATATCAGCATTTTGATCAAAGGTAAGATTTGCATTTCCAAAACGAATCATATCAAGGTCAATATTTCCATATATTCTTATTATTAGAAACAAGTTTTGTCGGATATTGTTATAAAGCGAACATTCTAGAAAGTAGTGATAAGCATTTTAACAATTTGCACCACAAACACAGTTAGGATTATCTTTAATATTGAATCTATATAAATCATAATTTGGAACACGATGGTACTTCGATGCTACCTTCCAATAATTAGGTAGGGGGGGCGTACCTTGTCCAATATGGCTACCAGCATTTTGGGTTCCATTAAAATAATTAAGTCACGGAAACCACCAATCCAATTAGAACTTAACTTGATCACAAAAGTCTTCTGGTGGCCCCCTTAAAATTTGCATTTGGCATGTCTTCATCCAACCCAAGGTGGACTGCAACAGGGAACATAATTTAACATTGAATCCTATTGGAAATGTCTAATCTATGTCAGCCATGGGCCAGGTGAGCGATACAGGCTCTTGAGAGCCTCTTATTTAAAAAAAAATTGTCAGTAAAATTGTCCTATTATAATAAAGGTAATATTTTAAACCAAAAAATCCTATATTTGTCCTATTTTCTTATTTTTTGAAGCCAAAAGTTACTATGACCCATGACATTGTCTTTTATCATGATTAAGAGTTGACATTGAAAATAAAAAATAAACTAAGTAATTGACAGAAGTTTTTAAGATCACAAGTGAAATTGTTAAATTTTGTTAGAATTACTGTGAATACCCTAAATGGGAAATATTTTGTTTGTACTAATATTTTACTATTTGCGCATTTTTTGTTGCAGGAAGCTTTTTGTTGGAAACTTAAGCTGGGATACAACACAAAGTAAGTGATATTTCAAAATAGCATATAATTGGACAGTATCGGTTCAAGTCTATTTACCTTCCTTACATCAGGGATTTAGCTAGGATTTTGAGACCATTAGTCACTTTTGCGTATAAATTTCGCGGCGCAATTTGTAGTATGAGATACTAATTTTATGATTTATAATTTTTCTGTATTAGGTTGTATTTAAATATGCACATCATTGTTCCAGAGTTATAATGCTCTTTCTGGTTCCTATATTGTTAAATCAAAGCTCCGATGGAGCTGAATCTCGAAGCCCTGAAAATCTACATGTGGCAAAACTTTGTAGTCATCCTACGTCTGCATGTTGTAAGTTATTCCATAATACGTGAAAATAATCGGATTGGTAGATTTCGAATGTTGATCTCATTGCTATGAATATATGCAGTACATTGTCACAGGTAAACAAATGTTATTTTCATCTCCCAAATTACTTTGCGACAAGTTCGTTGATCCGAGACGCAATATAAAAAAAAACGAGTAATTTGATAAACATGCATATTGTTTTCAATTTATTAAAACGACACTGTATTCAACTCAAGAAAATGAAGAATTAACTTAAATACTAAATGTATAACATTTTGAAAGAAACTTGCGCACTTTATTTTATCGGAAGCACAAAGATCATCTTTTAGAGCTGTATATAGGCTTGAAGCCTCATGCGGGGCACATGATTTTTTCTTGCCATATCAATATCTCTCCAGCCATTTCATGGCTTTGAGATAAAAATTTTAGCTATGTATTTGAATTTATTCATCTCATACCTCTTGTAAGATTGAAAGAGGTAATGTTAGTATCATTATTCTTAGACAGTTTAACTTTCTATAACTTATAACACATAAAACTTTCTATAAATTTGTATTATAATAAAAGAAATTATTTTGCAAAATATCAAACAAATGTTGTTTATAAACATTTTTTAAGCTTTAATAGTGGTAAAATATGAATTTTCTGTTATAATTACCAGAGCAAATATCAGCATAGGTTCAATTCTAAAAAAATAAATTCGTTTTAAAGACATCATTAAAGGGAAATAGCCCAACTTTCAAAAAGCGTGATCTTTTAACAAAAATTCAAAGGGGAAGTTTGACCTGTTAATTATGAAAATTCTGCTGAAAGAAAGATTTAAATGTTCAAAACATTAATAATTTTAAACAACTGATAGTTAATTGCCATACAGGTGAGCAGGTTACCTCTGATTGACCGGTAATTAATGATAACAGGCCAGGAACACAGGTAAACAAATCACCGACGGTGTTTGTTTACAACTGAACTAATCCTTTAATTAGCATTACAGGTGTAATTAAAGTGTCAGTTTGGACAATTAGATTACAGTGACAAANTGTCAAGCTCTTTACTGTGTCCACATTCACTTTAAACTACCTTTGTTGAAATTTCAGTTGTCGACATGCTGCGGTCGTATCATGCTGCGCTCGGCGTAGCCCTTTATTGAAATTTCAAGTGACTTATTGCAGGCTTAAAAAATTTGCCACTTCCAAAAAAGATTCGTCAATGGCGAAAGTGACGAGCGATAGCTAAATCACTGTTACATGGAATTATATTAGCTTGCCTCTAAATTTGAATTAGAGTATAAAACTCTTCGACTACTTTCCTTTCTGAAAGATATCTAACTTCTCATTTACATGGACCCACAAAACACCTCTTTATCGACAAATAAAGTAAAGTACTAGCATTTTTGATTGCCCAGTAAAACCAGAGTTTTCCCAGGGACTGCCTCTAAATTTGAATTAGAGTATAAAACTCTTCGACTACTTTCCTTTCTGAAAGATATCTAACTTCTCATTTACATGGACCCACAAAACACCTCTTTATCGACAAATAAAGTAAAGTACTAGCATTTTTGATTGCCCAGTAAAACCAGAGTTTTCCCAGGGACACATTAAATTTCTGTGAAATGAGAACTGAATGTTTTCTTGCATGTTTTGCCTTGTACAGCCTATTTATGTATGGCTACAGTGGATCAATCATAAATTTATTGACCTTGTTACTCAAGGGTTTATCTAGCTTTTTTGGGAAAAGGGACCCTGTGGGTAAATTGGGAATTTTCAATCGACATTTCCTGAAAATTGGGAAAAATAACAGATAAATTTGGGAAAATATTACATTTTGATAAAAAATAACTTTTCACTCAACAATGCTTACTATTTTGAATAAAAATTTTTTATGTGCCTTATACATTAAAGTATGATTGTATCAGTATAATATTGTCACAGAGTTTGGTTAAGTGTTTTGTAGAATAATTCTGAAACATAATATCAGAAAACAACAAAGAATTTCAAAATTTTATTTTTCTGTCTTTAAATTCTGGAATATTGGAACATATGCTTTGTTTTCAATTTTATTTTCATCTACAGTTTGGCTTAGCTCTACAATTTTATTTTGATTTGATTCATGTTCCGTTGGGCTTGGCTCTACAAATTTTTTTTTCAAATTTGAAGGCTCACCACACTTCAAAATAACAGGGAGACTTAAAGTCTGCCTCAGGGTACAGATAGGGAGACTTCAGGTCATGACAGGGAGCCTTGTGTACGCATACCTGCAAATGAATTTAAAGGATTTTTTTGTATTTGTTTTCTTCTGATTTTGAGATATTAAATATTCAACAATGGCAATCATTCAAATAGTATGGTTATCTCATAATCTACAATATAGATTTAATAATAAAAAAACTTATTAAAATTGTATCAGATTTATGTTCCTTTTCCCCACAAAAGCTTTTGGTGGAGGTGCTCCTACATTTAGGTTAGATTTATACAAGGATAATAATGCATAGTTTTATTTTCATCTATCAGTAATTTATCATTCAATTGCTGAAAGAGGCAGTTTCTAATGCACTACATTCTTTTATGAATGGTTCTCCAACATACTGGAGGGATATACAGATTACAGATTGCAAGTAACTTTATGGTTACGTGGGAGTTGAACCGTATCTATTTAGGGCAAAATTTCATTGAATTTTTGTAATAAATGTATATCACAAAGTCAACTAGTCTTGATTTAAGAACAATGAGATGATATAAACAACGTTTGAGTTTGAAGAATTAGAAATCTATCAATTTTACTTCCTGTTACCGAAAATAGAAGGGATTACACAGTGACATAAAATCGCTTTTGGGAGCAACTTTAGGCTACTTGAAGCACTACAGAACAACTCAATTGCCCTAATCACCAATTTGGTGAGCCCACTGGTGTTTCCCTTTGTACAAACGTTTTATGGATTCTCTACATTTTATTGTTTCTTTCGATTCGTCAGCACGACGAACTTCCGGTGATGTTATCCACATTAAAGGAGGATTATACACAGTAGAATGGCATAAATTGTTTACATTTTACGACAATTACGGATGATATTATATCATAGAATTACACGATATGTGAACATTTTACGATTTCACTGGCTATGACATTTGTGATTCATATTTGGGAAATTTCAATTTTGGGATTTTTAAAGGTCAAAATTGGGAAAAACAGAGGGTATTTCCAATTAGGAATGGGTCCGAATAGCGGCCCCTACGAGATCCTAGATAAATCCATGTTACTGCAAAAATAAAAAAGGAGCCTTTTAGGTAATCTGTTGAATGAAAGTAATAAAGGGTCTGCCTTGTAATTGTTTGATAAAGTATTATTAATTAGAAGGGTTGAATTTCTACATGTGAATATACATACAATTAAAAATAATTGTATTTTCTACAGAGGATCTGAAGGATTATTTTTCTAAATACGGAGAAGTAACCAGCTGTACATTAAAAACAGAAATGGAGACGAAAAAATCTCGTGGTTTTGGATTTGTTGTATTCAAGGAACAAGCAGATATGGATAAGGTCAGTTATTCAGTGTTTCTATAAAAAACAATACTGGAACTAGTGACCTTTTACAGGCAAAGCAGTCTTCATAAAATGCATCAGTTTTACAACCTTTTGGTAGAAGGACCTGTGAAAAAATTGTTAAGTGTCTTTCCATATGTCCAACATTGATCTTGGCTGAACCATTGGAAACAGGGTTTCAGGCTGCATCTGGTAAATTTCAGTGATTTTGTTGTCTTTTTATACGACCGCAAAAATTTTTGCGGTCGTATATTGGTATGGTGCTGTCGTCGTCGTCGTCGTCGTCGTTGTCGTCGTCGTTGTCGTCGTTGTCTGTAGACACTTTTGTTTTTAGTCAANCTGGTAAATTTCAGTGATTTTGTTGCCTTTTTTAAAAACTGCCTGTGCCTTTTTGATTGGGAAAATTTAGTACAAATTTCAATAAATTGGGAGATTAACTTCAAACATTAAATTCTGTAAAACCATTCCATGTCACCAGAAATGGTTTTCAGGATATTCATTGTAGGGACACTTCAAGACAATATGCATATAAAAAAGTATTTATTTACTACAAAGGACGGAACACTTGAATGATTTGGAAGAATTCAATATGCGATCTCACTCTTTTTGGAATTTTGTCAACAGAATTGGGAAGAAAAAAAAGGTAGTTGTGCTCACCTTTGGGAAAAAGTCCCAGGGGAAACAGCCTTTATAAGGTAGTAAAGCAAGGCTTACAAAATCACTGAATTTGATACTTTATTTTGTTATCGCTAACATTTTCTGTCGAGAATCTTTTATCAAATTGAGTAATTTGGGGTAAAATTGACTACCGCATGGCTCAGATGAAAAATCATTCCAAGTGCAATGCCAAGTGAGAGTTGTAATAAACGGATATTGTAAAAAAACGGGATTTTCTGGAAATGTGTGTAAACTTTTGGTCTGATGATATTTTGGTTGGTCTGATAGGCTATTAAAGACTGTCAGACCGAATGTCCTTCAATTTAAATGTATTTCACGAAAAGACTGCAAATTGCAGTTAACTATTACAGAAATAGTGACCTGTGTAAAACATGCTGTATACATGTACTTATTAAAGATCTTCTACTACTTCTTAAACAGCAATGATGTGCAGTCTTTGAACTACTTGTATGACAGTAATTTATTTTGACTTGAGCAATGCATTTTTAGTGCTCTTAGGTATAATTTATGAGCATCTATAAACAAAAATTGTTAAAAAATGAGGATATTGCATTTTTTTTTGTTTTTGTTTTTTAAGGTTCTAAATGAGAAAGATCACAAATTAAACGGAAGAACAATAGATCCGAAAAGAGCAAACCCACGACGAGAAGTCTGTAAAAAAATATTTGTTGGGAAATGTGATCCTAGCACTCCTGAAAGTGACATTAAAGAATATTTCTCCAAATTTGGAAAGGTAAGTAAAGTGGAGATGACCGATGAAAACATTCCCAAATATGTTTAAACTTGTAACCCAGAATAAGGGTTAGAGATATCCATGGTGTTAAAGCAATTGAATTTCCAGCCATAGAAAAGCAACTTATTAAGCAAGAGTTACAGATAGTGATATTCTGATTATCCATCATAACCAAACATCAAATTGCAATCATTTTTGGCTGGTTTGCTCTGCGTGCAAATCCGAGTTGTAGTATGGTAAATGTTGGTAGATGGACGGGGAAACACTATTTTCTTACTTTATAGATCTTTTGTCAATCTTTTCTTATTTGTGGTGATGGATTTGGTCTCTTCATTACTGAAATGTGGATGTATTGCAAGAAGTTGGCTGCTACTGTTAGTACAATTTCTTAAGCATTCAGCAGGATTTCCCAGAACTTTTTTTTATCTGTTTTTATCCTCAATTAGTTTTGCCTTTTCCAACATGGAAATCAGTTAGGTCCTTGTTATGATGACTCCTGAAATAAATCTTTGGAATATTATTTGATAGCATTGAATAAGTTATGTATTGAAAATTCTTTTATGAGGCATGAAGTTGACATAGACTTGACATAGCTTGGGTAACAGAAAGATGGGGACCGTAGAATCATTCTTTGTAAAACTGAAGAAAACCAGATTTAATTCATGTTAATACCTCTTGTTTTGTTTCTTTAAATAAACTTCTTCGATTAAGTTAGTCTATGACTAGTATTTTGAACAATATGACGAAATTCATATGGACTCAGACTGTTTAATGGACATTCACTATTTTACGCAGGAAAATATAATAAAAGCTTTATTTCAAGAGGGCAACACAGCTAGCTACAAACTATTTCGTAAGGCCCTCAATAGAAAAATATTGTAAGTAATTACATACATGATGGTTCCAAGTCCCGATATCCCAAGTTCCTATTGTTTTCCATGTTTATCTTTTGTCCTCTTTGTTTTTTTTTGTGCAATTCCCTAGTAGATTGTGCCATGTGATCCTAATTTTTGGCCATTGTAAGTGTTTCCTGTTATCTTTTCTATATTAATTTGTAATAAAGCATTGAAAAATAACATACGAAATGCTATAAACATAGATACAAATATTTTTTAAACTCGCCTACATGGGAGACATATCACCATCAACAGTTTGTTTTTAAAATTTTCCTTATAGGAACTTAAATTCAATCACTCTCATTGTATTAACAATATGTTCACAGATTGAGAAAGTTTACTTAAATTCAATCACTTTCATTGTATTAATATGTTGACAGATTGAGAAAGTTGAATTACCATTTGACAAGACAAAGGATCAGCGCAGAGGTTTTGTATTTGTAGAATTTGCAGAAGAAGATTCAGTAAAAAAATGTTTAGATGAACCTAGTCATAAAGTAGGAACACAAGAGGTAGGTTTTGACCCACTGTTTTTATTCTTTCACAATAAAGAAACAGGTATTTCACTGATGATGTATTATACATGTACCTTTTTATACATGTACCTTGGTCTGAATGATGTATTATACATGTACCTTAGTCTAAAGGTACCTTGGTGTCGTACATCAGAGTTGTAAAAAGTTAATTATGTATGGATTCTGCATGGGTATTTATTTCTTTGACTTCACAAACGATTGTAATGACTTCCAGAATATCAGTTATTTGTTCAAAAGGATTTGTGCAACACACAATAGTAACTATACATTTATATACATAGCATTCAGATTCCAATGTTGCAAACTGCAAAATTTTGCTTTTGCTTGGAGTAATTTTGGTCAATTTAACAGCAGTGTGAAATTCTAAAATATCACTCGTAAATGGTACTAATGGTCTGTAAGGTGAATTTACCAAAAGAAATGCTTTATTTATATTGATACTTTTATAATTAAATGGTTACAGCATTGGTAAAGGAACAAATTTAGCTAAGAATGTCCATAGGTTACGGACCTTCTTTTCAAGATATTTCACTTTCAAAAAATGGTGAGAAAAGGCTCTTGCAAACATATACCTAAGTAAAACATCTGAGCATTATTTGTTACTTCCACATAGAGGGAAAATCTATGAACAAATGAAATACATGCTTGCTGACATTAAATGAGCTATTGGAGCCTTTGGTATTCACAAAAAAGGGTGTCAAGGGGCAAAATATTTTAGGAATATAAAAAGATGAAACAGGAGAGAAACAAATAGGTTGTCCAGATTTTAAAAATATCTTACCACATCTTTAAGCGGAATCAAAATATCGGTCAGTGTTGTTCTCATCGTTTGGTTGGCCAATTAAACCCCTTCAGTAATAATCTGCTTTATAGTATGTAAAAATGCTGGATATGAGAATTGCTTTGTTTTGGTTGTGCTATTGGCTAAGATTACTTTGTACATAGTTACACAAATGGTAGAAATGAGGGTCCTTTGCTATAACATCCCATTCTATGAAATGTATTGCATCATCTGTGAATTGCCTGTTTATATTTATTCTTAAGTGAAATAAATTATTTTATATTTTATCATTAGACTTTTCATTTTGAAGACATTCAATTTTTAATACCAGTCGACTTTTCAGTCAGATTTAATTTTCAGGTTAAAGGTTTATTTATTTATACAATATTGATGACAATTAAACTGTAAATGAAGCTTTTACCTGAGAAATACAAAGCTTGTTCAATAACTTGAAAGTGAGTTTGCAATAAATGAAAGTTTTCTGGTAAAAGATAAAAATAACAGTGGTTGATGGCTAAAGTGCTGGAAATATACATGTTTATGCTATGATGACTATGTCTGACCCTCCTTTTGTTCCACTTCCAGCGTGATGCAGGATTTGAGTGGAGTCAAAGGAGCCGAAACAGTTGAGGGCAGGTATTGAAACATAAGAACAAACTGTTCAAGCTCTAATCAAAGTGTAAAATATCTTTATAGTATAATATCATTACAGTGATTTTTGAACTGTCTCGATTTACTACATCTTTGTAAATGATTAACAAGTTCTTGCTATTTTTCTTGCTTTAACAGGTGTTATAAATGTGTAAAGCTACTATGGAATAAAGAACCTTGTTAATGGTAAAAACTGTAAATAGATTGTCACAAAAATTACACACTTGGTTTTTAATTTAGATCACTTTTGCTTTTAGTTTGATGTAAAGAAAGCCACACCCACAAATCAATCCAAAAGAGGTGGTCGAGGAGGATATGGATGGGGTCCAGATCGTGGAAGGGGTCGTGGAGGTGAGAAAATGTTTCGAATATTTACTTGCCACAATTCCTCATATTAGTTGTCAAGGGTGCCTNGGGGGGGGGGGGGGGGGGGTTATTAAGTACTCCCTATTTTTAAAAGGCGAGCTTATAATATATATATGCGATCTTTCCTAAGTATGCAGCGCAGTAATTGCTAGGATTATTCAAAACTTCCAACACATGAGAAAAAAAAGAATCAAATGCACACAAATGACATGACTCTTTTTAACTGCGTCACCAACGGTGACTGCAGGTCTAGGAGCCGCTCGACTCCGAACGTCCATCCGTCAAGCTTTGGGGTACCAAGTTTGTGTAACCTGAATCTCGGGACACCTTTAACCTGATACTTTTGAAACTTTGCACAGTTATTCTGGACACATTGAAGATGTGCACCTCCCCTTTCGGTAAGTTTTGAATAAAAAATGTTAAATATATCCATTGTTGAACTTGGTCATTTTTCATCAAAGTTTGTGTAATCTGAAACTCTTGACACCTTATACCTGATGCTTTTGAAACTTTGCACAGTTGTTCTTGACACATTGAAGATGTGCACCTCCCCTTTTTGGTGAGTGTCAAATTTGTGCATTGTTGAAGTAATTTTTTCTTCATATTTCAACATTAAAGAACCTGGTCTGTGTTATCTGAAACATCCACATCTCTGATTTAAATACCTCTGAAAGTTTGCGCTGTTGTTTGAATATATTGATGATTTGAACCAGTTTTACCTAGAAAATGTCAAATTTATCCTTTTGAACTTTATTCTTTATTTCATCATATTGTATCATCATGGAACTCGGTTTGTGTCCAGACGTTGCACAGTTTTGAACACACTAGGCAGCTATTCTTGGAATTTTTGCATTGCCACATATTTTCTCATAAAGATGCAAAGTATGTATTTATTTGAAACTTGGGTATAGTTATCACTTGCTAAAGTAGCAAGTGATATGAACTATTTTCATTTTATGCTTTGTTGAACTTTGTACATTTAGTTT
>MJUU01024176.1:170313-182545 GCA_002080025.1 Modiolus philippinarum
GGATTTGATGTAGCTCTTACTGTTTCTGAGCTATAAGGGGTCAAAGGGGTCAAAATTGCAATTATTAGAAATATGTGAAGTCTTTATTTTTCATTAGATTTTGATTGGATTTTCATCTTTAGATTGTTCTCATTGTAAGCTTTCAGTGATATGGCAGTATATTTTGCGTTTCTCTTTGGTTTCCAAGCTTTAAGGGGTCAAAGGGGCAAAATTGTGATATTTCAAAATATGTGAAATCTTTATTTTTCATTGGATTACAACCTGAGTTTTTTCTTTGGATTTCTCTTGATGGTAGTCAACAAAATTTCTTAGCTCTTACAATATCCTAGTAATAAGGGATTAAAAGGGCTAATTTTTATTTTCATTAGTTTGTGTCCAGTTAATTAATGTGTCAAGGTCCTTATTGTGTCCAGCAAATTACTGTGTCCACATTAATTTTAGTTTACACTTGTTCAAATTTCAGTGGTCGACATGCTGCGGTCGTATCATGCTGCGCTCGGCGTAGCCCTTTATTCATCAAAGTTTGTGTAATCTGAAACTCTTGACACCTTATACCTGATGCTTTTCAAACTTTGCACAGTTGTTCTTGACACATTGAAGATGTGCTCCTCCCCTTTTGGTGAGTTTTGACTAAAAAATGTCAAATTTGTGGATTGTTGAAGTAATTTTTTCTTCATATTTCAACATTAAAGAACCTGGTCTGTGTTATCTGAAACATCCACATCTCTGATTTAAATACCTCTTAAAGTTTGCGCTGTTGTTTGAATATATTGATGATTTGAACCAGTTTTACCTAGAAAATGTCAAATTTATCCTTTTGAACTTTATTCTTTATTTCATCATATTGTATCATCATGGAACTCAGTTTGTGTCCACACGTTACAGTTTTGAACACACTAGGCAGCTATTCTTGGAATTTTTGCATTGCCACATTTTTTCTCATAAAGATGCAAAGTATGTATTTATTTGAA
Source organism: Modiolus philippinarum (assembly GCA_002080025.1). NCBI lineage: Eukaryota > Metazoa > Mollusca > Bivalvia > Mytilida > Modiolidae > Modiolus > Modiolus philippinarum. Next base: position 171,285 of record MJUU01024176.1, read on the forward strand.
ACTTGGGTATAGTTATCACTTGCTAAAGTAGCAAGTGATATGAACTATTTTCATTTTATGCTTTGTTGAACTTTGTACATTTAGTTTAGTTTTTTTTTTCTTTTTTATGCCACCAGATCAATGATTGGGGGGTTGGGGGGCATATTGTTTTTGTCTGTGCATCCAAAACTTTAACCTTATCTATAACTTTTGAACTATATAAGGTAGACTTTTCATACTTTGCAGGTGTATAGGTCTAGTCAAGAGGAACATAAATATGCAAAAAAAAATATTAGGTCAGGTCAAAGGTCTAGGTCACAAAGGTTAAAAAGGGGTGAAGTTGGCTGTTTTCACATATTTGATTATTTATCCTATTTAGACAGGGTTTGTTTCATGTTTCATGCTAATAAAATTGCGCAACTTGAATATGTCAACAGATTTGAGGTAGCATTTACTGATTTTGAGAAACAAGAGACCCAAAGGGGGGACAAATGACAAAAAATGAATGTTAAAAGTTTTTGTTTGATCTTGATGCAGTATTTTTCTGTAGGTTTCTTATAGCATGTTTAAACAGATACTTTTAACAATTTAAACCAGTTCAATAAACAAGAGGCCCAAATGGGGCTTCATCTGTGTCAGAATAATTTGGTTTTTATGGTAATAAACAACTTTTGAATTATGTAAGAGAGACTAAAATACTTGGCAAGTGTATAGGTCTTGTCAATATGAACATAAATATGCAAAAAAAATAGGTCAAAGGTCACAGGTCAAAAAGGGGGTAAAATTGGGTGTTTTCATATATTTTACCGTAGAATCTGGGGGCATATGTAGTGTTTCACAAACATATCTTGTTTTTGTATATTACAGTAATAGGGTTGACCTTAATCATGTGTAAGTATCTCAATTATGAATGTTTTAGGTATTAAGGGAAATGTATACTTATCATACTCCCCACAAACAAATATTGGGGGTATATAGGAATCACCCTGTCCATCCGTCTGTGTCCGTCCGTCAATGTACCTTGTCAGCGCATATTCTCCTAAAAGGCTGCTTGGATTTTGATGAAATGTTGCACAGTTGTAGTACACCATCTGAAGATGTGCATGAAATAATATGGTTGCGGCCCGAAATTTTGAAGGGGAGATAATTTGTCTTTGAATATTTTCTGGAAAAAGGGGGGAGGCGAACCTTGTCAGCGCATGTTCTCCTAAACGGCTGCTTGGATTTTGATGAAATACTACACAGTTGTAGTACACTATCTGAAGATGTGCATGAAGTAATATGGTTGCTCCCCAAAATTTTGAAGGGATATAAAAGGGGGAGGCGAACCGGCACATTTTCTGCTAAACGGCTGCTTGGATTTTGATGAAATGTTACACTGTTGTATTACACCATCTGAAGATGTGCATGAAATAATATGGTTGCTGTCTGAAATTTTGAAGGGGAGATAATTCGTCTTTGAATATTTTCTGGAAAAAGTGGAGAGGCGAACCTTGTCAGCAAATGTTCTCCTAAATGGCTGCATGGATTTTGATGAAATGTTACACAGTTGTAGTACACCATCTGAAGATGTGCATGAAGTAATTTGGTTGCTGTCTGAAATTTGAAGGGGAGATAATTCGTCTTTGAATATTTTCAGAAAGAAAGGGTGAGGGGTGATCCTTGTCGGTGCATGTTCTCCTAAAGCTCTGCTTGGATTTTGATAAAATGTTGAACAGTTTTAGTACACCAGCTGAAGATGAGCATGAAGGAATATGGTTGCTGTTCAAAATTTTGAAGCGGAGATAATTCGTCTTTAATATTTTAGGGGGAGGTATATCATTTTGTCCATACTTGTATTGTGTCCACATTTGTACTGTGTCCACAACTGTATTGTGTAGACATACACTTAAATTTGCACTTGCCATATTGATTCAGGGTTCAATTAGCGGGGGATATACCTGGCTGCCATTCGGCGACAGCTTTAGTTTGAATTGGCAAAGTTATAAATAGTTTGGGGAAAAAAACCACTTTCTCAGTTGAACATGAGAGACGGTGACGCAGGTCCAGACATGTAATTGGTCTTGTTACAACAGGAGGCATGGGTGGATAAAACTAGAATGAAAATGCATGTGCAGTTGATTTAAAAGAAATCAATGACATGAAATTACCATGATAATGCATTTTTGGGGGTCTTTTAAGGAATTTAAACAAAGTTTTTGATACTGTAAATGTATATAGGAAGTTCTCATTTATGAAAGAGTATAGAACTTTACAAGAAGAAACAGGCATACATGCAAGTCTTTGATAAGAGAAAAGTTTTCTGCGTAGTGAAATCAATTAACGTTTCGACTAAGATAATTATTCTTATTGTGTATCCAATGAACATTGGATACCCAATTTGTAGAAAAGGGAATTGTACAAAACCTTCAACTTAATATCAGAAATAAGTCTTTATAGAAAAAATTAATATGATGTATAAACTTCAGGGCAAATGGTACTTCAATAAAAAGTTGTAATTTGATGGCCAGAAGCAAGTGGACATTTATATATATATATAAAAGTTAAATGACACTGATGAAAGCCTTATGAAGGCTGAAAATTTTGTCCTGTGTGATCATTATATTATCTATTATGTAATTCTTATCAGTTAACATCTTTGTGGGTATCGTTGTGAAATCTCTAAGACTCTTATATATATATATATATATAAATTTCATATTTATTGTAGGTTATAATCAAAATTACTATCCTGGTTACGGAGGTTATCAGAATTATGGAGGTTATGGAGCTTACGGAGGCTATGATAATTACAATTATGGAAGTGGTTATGGAAGTGGTTATGGAGGTTGGGGAGGTTATGACCAAAGTTATTACCAGTATCCAGGTGGTAAGTTCAAATGACATCAATATTGAAACATGGAGAGAAATTTACATATAAAAGGCCTCAAATACATTTGTATAAATTGTTGGCTATGTTGGCCACATAGTACAGTCTACAAGTCATTTACAAGTATGGTTTATTGTTTACAAGTCATGTAAGGCCCAGAAAAACAAGGTTGTTTATGAGTTTTGCCTCTATGAGAGAAAGCAGGAATCTCAAAGTTGAGTGAAGTCCGCTTGTCATCTGTTCTGCATTGGCATTCAGACTTAATATTTACTTCAATATGGCCAACTTGGCCCTGAATAATAGCAGTTAGTAGCCAAACAATTTATTGTACTTGCCAGTACTATGTGTCTAATTGCTAAAGACAGAAATTTTGTATGCCAGCTGGGCTACCAGTCTAAACATTTTTTGTAGCCCAATCAAAATGGTAGGGCCATTGGCTTCTGCGCCCATGAGAATGCTAGCAATGAACACTTTGAGAACTACAAAATTGAACATTTATTTGTTTATGCATCTCAACATCTGTAATCAGGGTTTATGTTAATACTTGTGCTTGTTTGGGATCCTTTTGATTCTTTTCATTTCAAATCATGTACACAATTTTTAAAAAAAAAAGGAGAAAATTTCACTGATCATAAAAAAATAGTGTATATATTTGTTAAAGTGGTCTTTATTGAGAGGGAATACATTTATTTTAACCATGAAAAGGATGGTCTTTGGTTGGATCAGGGAGATGGTCTCTGATGGGAGGTCAAATAGCATTGCAAGTGGTTAATGCACCAGAAATGTAGCCACTTAACCCTTTCCTCTCTGAGACTTGGCTGAAAAGTCAATTTTTGGCCATTCTGAATTGAGCTAGAAAATCAAAATGTTCTAGTTTCTTTGAATTTCAACCCAGAAGGTTCATACTTGGTGAAGGTACACACTGGCCTAATGTCTTCAGAAAAATGCTTTCACAACCTGGTTCCTTGTTGCCATGGAGACAACAGGGGGCCTCAAAGGGGCCAAAAAATGCGTTTTTTGACAATTTTTGCCCTCCAAATTCAGATTTCAAAATTTTTAAAAAATCTGCAGTGCATACTACAGCCATCAACCCACCAAAATACCAAAATCCACCTAAGGAGCTATAGGCTAGGCTATCTAGCGAGGATGTATGGCCCAACACTTGCTTTCCGGCGAGGGGGGTTGCACCCCCTTCGAACCCCCTAGACAGAGGGGGCACATCCCCCTCTGGGACCCCCCTGACATATCTGTTTGGTCCCCAGCCGTGCTCAAAAACACTCATTTTTTTGCCCATATCCTCATCCTAGAGCCTTACACAACACCCTCCTATAGCCCTGAAAAGGAGGGGGGCAAAAGGCGTCCAAAGGCGTCTATATAAAGGAAAGGGTTAAAGGACATTGTCTCCCAAGGGAGGGGTCTAATAATGGAAAGACTACTGTTAATGTATAGGAGTAAGTTGACAACAAATACATGTACAATTTTAGGTAGGAAACTCTAAACATGCATGCATTTTATTTGGCTCAACTTTTTCAGTATGTGACATACACATGTAGTGGACATGTGAGGAATTCCATATTGATGATCCTATTGTTTTAATATTGACTGAAGTATTTTACAAGTTCATATATAGAAAAGCCATTTGAAATACAAACATTTTTAGCTCACCTAACGAAGTGAGGGGGCTTATGTGATACCCCTAGCGTCTGCATCCGCATCCGGTTAGGAAGAATGGTTAAGGTCCATTCCTGCTTACTGACATGCCCCACATCAACCATATTGGTATGCCTGATGCATTTTGGGAAGACGACTGCAATGAATGCTTCGGATGCTGTCTCTGACCTACATTCTACGCATGAGCGACTTGGTTAGGTTGAATGGTTAAAGTCCATTCCTGCTTACTGACATGGCATACATCAACCATATTGGTATGTATGGTGCATTTTGGGATAACAAGAATGCATGCTTCGGATGCTGTCTCTGACTTACATTTTATGCATGAGCGACTTGGTTAGGTAGAATGGTCAAGGTCAATTCCCGCTAACTGACATGGCCCACTTCAACCATATTGGTATGTATGATGCATTTAAGGATGACAACAACAAAGTATCCTTCAGATGCTGTCTCTGACCTACACTTTACGCATGAGGGACTTGGTTAGGTAGAATGGTTAAAGTCCATTCCTGCTTACTGACATGGCCCACATCAACCATACTGGTATGTATAATGTGTTTTGGGATGACAACAACAATGTATGCTTCGGATGCTGTCACACTTAACATTTTACGCATGACTGAATCTGTTTAAACAAATGATTATAGTCCATTTCTGGTTACTGACATGTGCAACATGTGACCATGCTGTGCAACGAGGTGAGCTTAGCAGGCTGTGGCTGCTTTCTATGTTTTTGGCCATTCCAGTCCAGTTGAGCAAGATTGCTACTCTTATACAAAGTTAAAACATGACTGAATTGTGGGCTACATTGTATCTCTTCAAATGCATTAGGCACACACATTTGCAGAACTAACATCCAGTGTATACACCTACGAATTTTTCATAGAGACAGTTCACACAAATTTTCAGTATCTTAATGCCAGGCACAATTGTGTAGTTTCTGTATATATTAAATCTTGACAGAAAAATTTCTATTGTATTGTCATAAGCATATGTAACAGAAAAGGGCATCAAATCTGTCAAGCATTCTTTGTGATAGAGTATACTTGCTTGGTTGAAAGATCCTCCTCTTTTTGTAGGCTATGACTATCAAGGCTGGGGTGGATATGACCAAGGTAGGTTACATATTGCTTCAGAATACTCTGCTTGTTGAATTTTTTTTTGCTTGATCACTTATATACTACATATTTGTTATATGTAGACATGTCAGCATTGTTCGTTTGATTTCTTTTTATCATGGCAAGTTTGTACAAAACACAAAATGAAAAAAAATTGTTTTTGATAATGTTACAATTCAAAGTTTTTGTGGATCAATGTTTAAATACACTGACATTGATGTATTACTATACACAGACGTGACAGAGACAATACAATAGTAATATAGTAAGACATTTTTGTCAATTTTCCATGTTAATAACTTCAAAACAATCAGTTTTACACAAATAAGTTGAAATGATTGGTTCATAAATTATTACGCTACCTGTCTAGTATTGAATAAGTTTTTTGGTAGGTATATACAACCTTGTACTAGAATTCATCTGAATCTTGTGATGACTGCAAAATAATTCAGTATAACCATGAAAATTTTGTATCGTGGACGCTTCATTATTGTCGGTAAAATACTTAATTTGATGGTATGGGATGATTACAAAAGAAAATCTTTTGTAGGACAACAGAACAACAGTTCATATGGTAAATCACAGAAAGGTGGCCGTGGAGGAGGAGGTTATCACCCTTACAACCGATGAAGAAATTTATAGGTCTCATTTTTTATGTAAGATTTCTTCTAATAAAGTGTGCATTCTCACAGGAGCTAAATTTTTTAAAAGGTTTTGAATTTTCAAAGTTTTGAAAATGCTATACTGATTAATTTAATAATTTAATAAGTTTTTTTTTTTAAGTGTGCATTCTTGCAGGAACCAAATTTTTACTTTTTCTTTTACTGTGTAAATGATCATAATTTTATTTTGATTGAAAAAAAAAACAATTTCTCTTTTGAAAAGAAGTTTATCTTCATGTAAAATGTGCATTTTCATAGGAGAAAAATGAGGGCTAAAATTTTTGTTGTAGTTTTGAAATTTTGAAAGTGCTTGATGTCTTTCATAATGATTTGATAATATTCATTGCAACTTTATTAGTTTGATATCGAGCAAACGTTTTAGATGTTTGAATTGTATTTATTACATTTTCTTGACATAACTTTGTTTTTTGAAAAATTGTTTAAAAAGACTTGTGAACTAACATGTGATTCTGTAAGCCTCTTCTTCGGTGAATGTGTGCTTAGAAATGTTATTTTATATGTTATTTATGCTTCTGTTATTTAAATTTTAATTGACCATCATTTGAAATTATCTGTTTATATTAACTTGATTGTCTTGATATCACTATTATGGCAGATTTCCCGGATGATTAACGTATTTTATTTGCAATTCTTCAATGAACATACCAATATTCCTCTAGTAACACACCTAAAAAACTCCTTAACTCCTGTCTTTTGTCTGCTTATTGCTCGACTTTCTATAGAGTTCTATTGTATACCAATTTGTACTGCCTGAAGGGATTTACCTTGATACTCCAGTGTATACAATAGAATTCTATAGAGTCGAGTAATTGATTAGCAGACAAAACACAGGAGTTTAGAAGGAGTTTTATAGGTGTTACTAGAGGAATATTGGTATGCTCATTGAAGAATTGCAAGTAAAATATGTTAATCATCTGGGAAATCCGCCATAAATGTTTCTGAAGAATTTAATTGTTTATGAAATTACTCCATCATGAAAACTCTGAAAACAATAATTTATAATGATGGCCAGTTATATTCCACTGTTTAATGAATTATTTGAAATAAGAGACTACCTCTGTTTTCTAAGTAAGTTACTAAGTTTACAAAACTAGTCATTACGGATAAATATATAGATACTTAGATACTCGACACCATTGTGAGACTAGATTTATCACCATTTTGTTAGTTTTCATACATGATTCATTTACAATCATTTTCAAACCAACTGGTTAACATTTTGCATATAAAAAGGAAGAAAAAACAGCAACTTAGAAAATATAATGTATCTAGAGGATTGGAGTCAACATTAAACAAATCCTAATTTATTAGTGATGACTCAAGTTGGTCATGTTCAGATTGGGAAAGTGATACAATTTAAAGGAAATGATATGCCTTTCCACCGACAAGTGCTGCATATCTGAATTAGAAAAGGAAATGTTTTATATCAATACAATCTGAAAACAAGTTAACACATGTATATTATTTGTATATACATAAACAGAATACATCCATGGGAAAAGACACGCTGAAGTTTCAAAGATCTGCAAGAAACTCAATGATTGGGAGTTTTGAGTCTCAAAAAATTTGTTGTATGAATGAGGAGTCTTGCTTTTTGTTTTGAAGAACTTTGCCAATAGCACATCTACATAACAAACAAAAAAAAAAAATGAAATTTTTGGCAAGATATGGTTTCCACTGGAGTTCTCTTTCATTTACCATTACCTGCTTATATGCCTGAAAATAAATGAAATTACGATTAAAGGTTTATAAAATTTTGAACATTGTCTATTTTTTTGCATTGATTTTAAAATGACCTATGGACAAGAAAAATACAATCAATGTGCAAAAATATAAAGCCTAAAAAATTGGAAGGCAAAATCCCTACACTATGGGTGTCTGTTTACTGACAGTGAAATATCTTTGGAACTTTCAGTGAATTTTTCCTTTGGGTGGCTGTACATGTATCTGATTGATAATTAGGAAAAATGTATTCTTAATACTTGCAAAACATTTCAGTATGCTTAATACTTTTATAATTGAATGATGGCTGAAGTTCTTGAAATTTTGAATTTTGATCATATAATACAACATTTCTACTTTTCTCTTTACAGATTGGTAAATCACCCGTTCTCATCTTCATTGTCATCATCAAATGGAATTCATCAAATCATGGACACGCAGTTTTTAAATTGTTGTATACATAACTATGTGATTTTTAACTTTTGCTTATTTTAAACAAACAATTATTTACTCTTGTAAAGGAAGCAGGAGTTATAAATACATAGTGTAAATAAATATTGTCATAAATAAATGTCCCTAGTAAGGGGTTGAACTTACAGGTATTTATTTTATTATCAGAATTTACAGACATTAACAAGAGTGTTTGGCATAAAGAGCTGTTTCAGGAAGAATTATAGTCTCACCTTTTTAGCTCACCTGACCCAAAAGGTTAGTGTGAGCTATTGCCATCACTTGGTGTCCATCTATCCTTTGTCCTTTAACTTTTCACATTTTCATCTTCTCAGAAACCATTGAAGCAAATTCAACCAAACTTTAGAGGAATCGTGCATGGAATGGAAGGTCCCTACATTCCGATCAAACAAAAAAAACATGGCCTCCATTGTGGAATTTAGGTCTGACATTGGACCCTATGGGAATTATTATCTTCTATACAACTACTGAAGCAAATTCAACCAAACTTTACAGGAATGGTGTCAAGAAGGTCCTTTACAAAGATTGCTCATTTTGTTTCATTCCAGTCTGGACCCCCTGGAAAAATAGCATGTTCCTTTCTCCTCTGGAACCACTGACACAAATTCAACCAAGCTTTACAGGAATAATATATGGAACTTGGAAGGACCTTTACAAAGCTTGCTCATTTCGTTCCAATCCGATAAAAGTCATGGTCGCCAGTGCGCAAAGTTAAAATTGGATCTTATGGGAAATTATTCTTTTCATTATCTGCTCTCGAACTGTTGCAGCAAATTGTACTGGAACAATGTATGAAAGTTTGATTAAAAAGATTTTTAACAGTTCCAATGAAAAAACAGGCTTCCAGCACTGGACAGAGTTTAATCATTGGACCCTATGAGAAAAAAAACATTTTCATCTTTATACCCCCGTAAACAAAGGTCAGGGAGGTATATAGGAATCACCCTGTCTGTCCATCCATGTACCTTGTCGGCGGATGTTCTCTTTAAGGGCTGCTTGGATTTTGATGAAATGTTACACAGTTGTAGTTCACCACCTGAATGTGCATGAAGTAATATGGTTGTCCAAAATTTTGGAGGGAGGATAATTTGTCTTACTATTTCCAGGAAAAAAAGGGGTGGGAGGTATATCATTTTGTCCACATTTGTATTGTGTCCACAATTGTATTGTGTCCTCACACACTCGAATTTACACTTGCCATATTGATGTAGGGTTCAATTAGCAGGGTGTATACCTGGCTGCCATTTGGCGACAGCTCTAGTTTCCACGTGAACCACTGAAGCAAATTAGGCCAACATTTGTTTATAGCCACAGCAAACAAAGTTTGGGGAGGTGTATATAGGAATCGCCCTGTCCATCTGTCAATGTTCTCCTAAACGGCTGCTTGGATTTTGATGAAATTTTACAGTTGTAACTTGTAGTACACCATCTGAAGATGTGCATGAAGTATTATGGTTGCTGGCCTAAACTTTGAAGGGAAGATAATTATCTTTGATTTTTATGCCCCCAGTGAAACGAAGTTTCGAGGGGCATATAGTTTTTGGTCTGTCTGTCTGTTTGTCAACAAAAAACTTTAACATTGGGTATATCTTTTGAATGGTAAATGATAGGGCTCTCATATTTTGCATGTGTATTCCTTGTGGCAAGACATTTCAAACTAGACCAAAATTATGGACCTCTTGAGCTTGACATGTGATGGACTTTTTGAAAAAAATAATAAACTTTAACATTGGGTATATCTTTTGAATGGTAAGTTATATGGCTTTCATATTTTGCATGTGCATTCCTTGTGGCAAGACCTTTTAATTGGTACCAGAATAGTTGACCTTGTGACCTTGACCTTGGCCTGTGAACAACTGCATAAAAACTTTAACATTGAGCATATCTTTTGAATGGTAAGTGATAGTTCTTTCATACTTTGCATGTGTATTCCTTGTGGAGAGACCTTTCAGTTGGTACCAGAATATTTGACCTTGTGACCTTGACCTTGGCATGTGACTGTCTGGTAAAATTTCACCAGAAAAATGAAATTATATTTTGTTTTATTTTATATAAATAGAAATTAAACTCATTTATGACGAAATGTTTGTTGATATCTATAGAATTTTTTTTGTAAAAAAGATTTATTAAATCATTCAGCATATTTTCTTCATTTATTCACTTTCGTTTTACAGGTATTTATATATGTATTATTTATATCAATGATGAGGGATGTTACTAAAAATATCTATTATTTCATTTCTTCTCTTCTTTGTATTCCTCCACTTTTGGGGAACCAGTATTGATGATCCCTGGTGTAATCAAAGTACTGATAAACAGCACAATGAGTTGGCTATAAATGTTCCAAAAAGGGGGGGGGTGAAAATTGTTTTCTTAATAATGCTTGGATTAAGATTGGAAGGGTTCATTTGGGTGACTTCTGTGTTTGCATCCAATTGCAATCATCATTTGATGTGATAAACCTTTCTCTGTTGATACCAGAATTTATTTCTACAAATTATTTTGTCAGAAGGACATTCATTGTTCAAGTTGCTAAATGTTTCTTCTTTACTTCTAACCGGGGGCATAAATGTTTCACAAAACACATCTTGTTTTTATGGCAAAAAGGAGGGGGATGAACGGTGTCGGCACATATTCTCTTAAACAGCTGCTTTGATTTTGGTGAAAGAAGTACACTACCTGTTGATGTGTATGAAATAATGAAGGGGAGGTAATTCGTCTGAATATTTTCCAGAAAAGGGGCGGATG